>JAPMOQ010036552.1:1751377-1780993 GCA_026543055.1 Argiope trifasciata | reverse complement strand
AATGAAATACGATCTGTGGATGTGTAAATGATATGAATGAATGAAATCCTCCTCCGTAAAAAAATGCTGTATCCATGGATAGCTATGTAGTATTTGCCCCTGATATCGTTTCTGAAAAAAAGAGATGCTCTCTCAGATTAAAATCATTGGGTTTTAAAAATGAATTACGTGAAGAATGAAGGGTGAAGATACTTTCTATGTGAAGGCATATTTGAAATTCTAAGCTCACATAAGAATTGAAGAATAATACAATTGTAAATAATACATACATAAACCATCATTTGATAAAAATATTCATAAGATACATTTTTAATATACAAGTGAATATAACGAACGCTTTAATTAAATATTTATTGATCATACTAAATGGTTTAAGACAAGTCATTTATCAAAGTGTAAACCATTCAACTCATTAAATATTTTTATTCAATGTTGCGAAAAGTAAGGATGAGATAGTTAATTATAATTAAAAATGAAAAATAATCGATTATCTTCGAAAGTATATTGAATATATTATATTTTAAAATAAAGGAATCTCAGAATTAGAGTTTTAACTCTTACTGGTCTACAATACATTATTTAGCTCCGTTAAATATTTTTCAAAAATTATATAGCTTATAATCACTCTATACTCCTCTTCCTTTTATCAGTAAATCATAAGAAATTAAGTTTGCTAATCAGTTAAGAATAATCAATAATAATTAAAGCCATTTAATTAATAAATAAATCTTTTGATTCTACTATTTCTTTTTTTACAAAAATGCCATTTATGATACACCTAAGGAATAATGTTTGGAATAATGATATGAAATGATAAATATGATACTTAATTTGTGACACTCACTTCCAAACTTTGTGATCACCCAAACTTGAATAATTCCGCCTTTATTGGTTGAAATAAATTGCATCAGATCTACAAAAAGGATGTATCTTTGTTATAATAGATTTTAAATATGTAGTGCTATAATTTTGATGCCGATAAAATGTTCTACCATAACCTTCTAAAAAATTAATGTTGCTGTCATGTAAATAAAGAAATTGAAAAAATGCTCTACATTTGATTTTATCTTATATTTTGATAGTTTATGTGAAATGATAGCATTTCTTAGCAATGATAGCAAATCAATTGGAGGTAAATTTCCACGCAAGCTATCTATCCAAATGTTCCTGGACATAACAATTCTAAGTTGGTGTTGAGTTCTGAGTTGATAGATGCATTGATATCATAAACCCATGAACAAAGTGGTATCAGAATAGTGCTTTTTATATATATGGTCTAAAATTTGATACCAAATTACAATTTTTATAAAATGAATGTAATCAAATTTTATTGGTATGTTTGAGTTATTGTGAAAATATAGACAGAAAATTGATCGATCATTACGCAAATAAGTTTGGCTCAAAAGTTTAAGCGACAAAAATTCCCAGTTAAAATCTCAGTTTATTTGACATGACTTAAATGGAATCATTCTGCAATAAATTATTGTGGACTCAAATTAAAAGTATTTATATTATGAAATAAAAGTGAGAATGAAAATTCTATTTCGGAATTAATGATAAAAGTGTAATTTTTTTTTATCTTACTTTTAACAGTAGCTAAAGCATTGATTGAATAATTTGATGGATGAGTTTGAATTTCAATTTTTTTTAGCAATATAAAATGATGTGAGCATTATTTTTAACATGCAAAGCAAACTAAATCAAACAAAACCTAATATTAAATACATCGTAGCATTGAAAATCAAACTTAAAGAACTTATTGAAAGTAGAAAGAAAATGTGTGGAGTTGAAATCAATATCATTAAAGAGATAATTTTTGGAAATTTAAGATAACGCAAAAAAAAGGAAGAAATTAATAGTTTTTCAATCTATTCCCAAAAGGCAAATCATTGCAAAATCCCTATAATGCTGGTTAAGCCTATTTTCACTGTCCGATTAGAGCTTATTTCTAAATTTTTTATATCTACCCTCCGATAAGATGTTAGGCAAGGGGAGAAGAATTTATAATACAATTATCTTATTTAACTATCGAATCGTCGAATTAAGTGCAGCTGTGAAAACAATGAATAAATCAATCTATTCAGTTTTTGTACTTTGATATGTTTACATTTCATTGTTGCCATTTTGTAATAAATAATAAGATAGATTTATGTGTCATGCACTTTAACGTTTCATAAACATAGACTTGTATGTAAAGTAAACAACATTTAATCAAGTCTCTTTAATGATATAATGCTTCTAGCTGTAAAAAAAGTAATATTTTCTCTTTAATTAATCGAAATAATAGTTATTTTATCAATCTGCTGAAACGTGTTTCTTAATGATCCATTGATTTTCGAAAATCATTTTGTCTACCACCATCCTATAAACTGGCATCATTCTATAATTGATATTGATAGCTTCTGGCGATCACAGTATATCATATCTGTCAATGCACGATTCGACCTGTTTATATTAATTAATTACATTTCAGTAGAACGCTCTCAAATAGAGCCATGAGCAGCTTTCAATAATTTGATGGTAATTATCATCATAATCCAAATATACTTTAGGGATAATATCTCCAATATCCTATAAAGATCAAATTTTGAGTATATTAATAGCTAAATAACTTTTTCGGTTTCTTATCAAAACCAGTTTTAAATAGAAAAAGAAATGTTTACTTTTTTATTATAATAAGTTTCTTAAAGAAAAAGACATTTTTTCTCTGACACAGCAGATTGATAATTCTGCTTAAAAATATGCTCAAATTAGCTTTAAAACAATTCTTGGTATATTCTATAAATGTGTGAATTACATTTTTTATTCATTCTTATACCTAAATAGAAAAATGAAATGTAATACAAAATATAAGCAGTTTTCAGCTGCTCTGTGTCATTATTCCCTTTAGCGGAAATTATGATGATCATCACTTAGGCAGGCTCATCAAAAATCTATTTTCTCATTAAACGTAGAAGAACCTTATTCAATGTGTATAAATGAAGTTTTTAAAAATCATGCGCTAAATTCAGAAACAATGATTATATTTTAATAAATAAAAATAACAAATTTTCAAAAAACGTTTACAATTTGAATTCTATTTTATATATACAATTTTAAATAATGTTTATGAAAACAATAAGTTTGGCTGTATTTCTTTCAATTATCAGCACTATGTATAATTTTTAAAAATCAAACTTTTTTTAACATTTTTGCTGAACTTTGGAGTATTTTATTTCAGAAAATCATTTTTTATTTCTTATCATTTTTGCACACAATTTAATTTGATTCTATGGCTGGAAATATATTTATAGCAAACATATTTTTTTTAAATTTAAGAAAGAAAATTTGACGGGTAAAGTTATTAAAATTTGAAACAAAAAATTAAAGCAAATTTCTAAACATTCCATTCATTTTTTAAATGAAATTCGAATCATAACTGATTTTTCATCATATAATTCTTGATTGCTATTTTTATCTGTGATCATAATAAGAAAATAAAACTATCTCCTTGAGGATAAATTTCAAATTAGATATTATTTATCTTTTATTTCTATCTGTATAAATATATTATTATTCGAGAATATTTTTTATTAATTGCATGGCGTAAAAATTCTTGCCATAACATTTAAATTCAAAATTTGTAATGTCGCAAATGAAGGATTTTGAATTTTCAATGTATCTTTGGTTTCCAAGATTTCTTTTCTTAGTGTAATTACATTTATAATTCATTCTGAAACAAAAAGAGGAATATGTAATCACAGAGATTATGAAAGGGTTTTATAATAAACAATGCATTACTCTTATATTAAAACAAAATAGGTAATCTGAATTAATACTCCATTCTACTACGGAAAATAATTATCTTAGTACTAATCAATTCCAGATTAATAGATTGATTGTATAGTCTTTGAGCCATTTTTCTTATGTTTTTTTATGATTAAAATCACTTTGAACTAAATAAAATAAAATATTTTAAATGAATTTAGTATTACATTAAAATTAAAAAGGAATTTTTAAGATTTGATCCAAATTATTGCGCTAATTTCATTACCAGTGAACTTTTGTGAAAAGGGAGTTTTGATACATTAAAGAGTTTTTTTTCTATTCTCAATTCTTTCAAAGAAAAATATCAAAGTTAAAAAGCATATTTAAATTATTACATTTTCTTTTATTTTACTTAGTTCAAAGGAGCAACAACTTATCTAATAATTTTTTAAAAACCTTACAGAATATTTATATTTTTATATTTCAATTTAGTAAAACTAAGAATCATTGCTTTTTATGTTACCTTAATCCATTTTATATACTAATAAATAACAATTGTCTATGTTTTATTTCTAAGAACATATACGAAAGAAACAATAAATATCAATTGCAATCTGATAAAATATATAGATAACATAAACGTTTGCACATAAACCGTGAAGTAAGCGTATAAAGATGGAATTTATGTATTATTAATATTTGAACTATAAGTACTACATTTACTTATATAAACTAAAAGGAAAACAAAAGTGTTGTAAACATACTAGTGTTCAGATTACGAAAATATTTATCGATTTTTCTATTTTGAAATAAATTATCTCAAAGAAGAATCTAATCATTTTCTTTATTTTAAATTTAATTAGATTCTCCCTCTTCATTTTAAATTTGAAAACAACTCTTGTAAACAAATATGGTGTTTTGAAATTTGATACTTATTTCATTAAGTTTTATAGTAATAAGTAAATTATATTATTCTCGTATGTATCAATTCATCACATATCCTTCATAATTTGTCCTGTGTCATCACATATTATGTGTTATGTTGTTATTATTTTAAGTTAATTATGTTGAAGTAAATTTTATACAACTTGATTTCACATCATAAGTTTAAGCATGGCTAAATATTATGGGTAATGGGCATGATCTTAGGGATTAATTTGTATTTCTTACAGTAATTGTCAAAAATAATTCACAAGTGCATTTTCTTATTTAGGATTATGATTGATTAAACTTATTCTGTAATTTTTTGTTATAAATTTCAGATATGATTTGTACAGAGGTATTTTTTGTTTTTGTTTTCAGAAGGGAGAAGCATTACTTTGCCAAATAAAATTCATTACTTTTTTTATCATATTATTAATATGAATAGCATTTACGGTATTATTTAAATATTATTTCAGCTTATGTTCGCGTATTAGTTATTTTAATAAAATATAATGTGTTTTCCAAATTATCTTATCTATGTGAAATGACTACTCGAGATAAATTTAAAAAAAATTATACCATGCACTTTTATTTAATCGTTACAGTTAAATTAATTAAATTAGAAATTTTTTCAAGGCTTTTCTTTAGTGAGAATAATAACTATTTCTAATGTGGTTCCATCGGTCTCAATAAGTGGAATCTTCAAGGCATAAGAGCTGCGTTAAGATAAAAAGTTTTTGATTATCTTGCATACTATTATAAATTTAGTTGTTATTAAATGTACGTGTTTAATAATAAATTTCAAATCATGAAATGTTTATTCATTTCCATAATTTATGTAATTAATTCTATTTCTTAATTCAATTTTGTTGCATGTCATTTTTTTAAAAAAATTTTTTGGAATGATTCCCATACATTTGAGATGAAAATAAAAATTGCAAGATGTTAATGTCTTGAATTGTCAATTTAAATGTCTTGAAAATGCAACAATAAAGTATTATGTTTCCATAAATACTTTCATTATTTAATAATCATTTCAGAATAATTTATTTATTCCTTTGCTTAACTTACCTTACTTTTCTTCTGATTGAAATTCTGAATTACTTTTATGAAACCTTAGGCATCTACTGTTTTAAACAAACTATATATAGACCTCCTACCTTTGAACTTTCTGTCTTAAAACAAATATATCTCATGTCTTACATTCCGGAAGCTTGTAAGGAAAGGTGAAGTTTGACGTGCATGATCCAAATAAGTTAAATAGCTCTTTCCTTCTAACGGTTGTCCAAAGCAATTATCACTTGGATCGCTGGTTTCTAAGCCTCGTTTGAATACAATATGGGCTCTCTCTAAAGAGATGATGGAATAGATCGCATTTATACAAACAACAGCTTTCTGCTTAGAATATTTAAAGTAGAAAGTTTTATTTCAGTTTTAGTGCTATGAATATTTAAAGAGATTTTGTAGGGTATTATTTATTCAGAAGTTTTATTATCTCATTAAAAAGTAATATTTCTTGTATTTTCTATAAAGTAATTTCATAGGAAATTTATATATTTTATGCATTTATTTAAGTCAAAGCAATGGATATTTAATGATAAATATATCGCCAACTTTTATGTTTTTTAAAAATTCCAATTTACTTAGAGTATTTATATGTCAATGCTTCTTGATATTTTCTTAGATCAGAAAAAATTGTTTTAATTGTGATATCATGCATTGTCGATTTTTACCGAACTTAGGAAATCTGTTATGAAGCGTATGGCATCATTATCACTGTGCCTTCGAGGTTTGTTTTCTACTTATTTTAAATTTATCATTTTTAACTATCTGTTCATAAGCCATTCGCAGTAATATATCAATTGAATAAGGAATTAAAAATATGTTAATTAGCAATTCTAGGCAATCAAAAAAGATTTTAGAATTGATATTTATAAAGATATTACTCCTGTTTTCTTGGGAAGCCATTTATTAATTTAATACCAAAAAAAACTTAAGATGAATTAAAATGACAATGCATTTGATTGACATGGACAATGTATCTGTTGTAACATTTACGTTTCATTGATGAATTTACGCAATTTTGATGTTATTGCTTATAATTAGATTTATTTCAACAGCGTTTAAATTTCTCTTATCCCTTATTTTAAGCAGGTTCTACTTTCTGATTCCACTGAAAATATGTTATCAAAGGCTTTGTAGATTAGAAAATATTTCACGTAGCAAAGGTTTTAGAAGTGGTAAAAATTGGTAATCTTTTACTCAGTAACCTAAATTCATTTGTGAAAATGTGATCTTTGGTGACTGTATATATATATATATATACAATGAATAAACATAAATGAACACAAATTTTCATACAAATAAATTTAAATGAAAATGCTATATTAAAGAAATATCAAATTACTAGCGTATGGTTCTCTGAAATTTCTTATCACTTGAATTCATTCATTATATGGATTATGTTACATGCTAAATTTAAAATATATATATATTATTATTACTTCATTTAAAAAGAGTAATTCCTTTGGAACTATCGATCTTAATTAATTAGTTCAAAATAATATTTATATATTTAGTTATAAATGAGTTATTTGCAAAAAATTGTTTGCAATACTCACATTTTATAGAATAATGAAAACGGCGGAAGTAGACTTCAGTTGTTTGTTCTATACAATCATAGAATGTTTCTAGAATACTCCCTTATAAATGTGTTATAATCCCCATTATCTCATTAAAATTACGAATCAAGAAATAAAGAACATAAGTGTTTACATATTGCACGTTTTTGGCATGCATGAGCATTTTGTACATCACAGTATTAAGCGAAATTTCATTTGATCGTGCTTGCATTTTGATCGTCATTCTGTCGACGTTTGACACAAAACAACACAAATTTATTAAAGTTTGTTATGAGATGACATGCCGAATTCCATTTTTCTACGCTGCGTCCTTTTTTTAGTTGTTGATTTTAGATTTATGCAAATGACAGAAGCCATTCTAAAATAAAGTGTATCTTTAGAGCAATTATGTATTTGAAATGCTAAGACTACGTAGAGTTATTAATTAATTTGATACATATAATAATATTAAATTTTGTCAATCCAACTCTCTCAATTTTTGCTTCTAATTTTTACTTGCACGTAGACATATAAAAACGTAAATTACAGTTAATGGATTATAATTGAATTTTCATATAAGTAATTTTTGTGTGTTTATACATGCCCAATCACATCCGTTTACTTGAAATATTTCTAAATTATCGTGTTTTTAGACAGTCAATATTTCAAAGTGACATTTTTTGCCACATGTAAATCAGAAATGTATATATTCGTTGAAATATGTTCGTATTTTTTTCGGCAAATACTACAATTTCTCTTTGAAAGCTTCTTAAAGAGAAAAGAAAATACTTGTTGGTATTTAAGTTTTGAAAACTATCGGTATTCATGTTTTATTGTATTAAAAATTATTTCATATAATATATAAGACAACTGCTATATAATAACTGTATATTTTTTGCAACATGACATCTCATTTTTATGTATATAAAAGTTAGAATCCAGAGGTCTGTTTAATGAAATTTAAAATTAATCTAATACGATTTATTGGGCAATTTAAAATTTAAAATATGGAAATGCGACATCCTGAAATGTAAAGAAAATAAGTTATTTTTGTGTAATATATTTGTATCATAAATACAAATCGCAATATAAATATAAACTATAAACTGTAATAAATTCGAGTAATGCAATCATCATTACACTAATATATAGTTTCCTGACACGAATAATTAGCAATTACGTAGCTAGTATCACTTAGCTCATATGTTTATCAACTAATTCAAATACTATGATGCTCGCTAAAGGTATTCCCATTAGAGGTGAGTGCAATCCTCTGCATCTACCATTAAATCATGAATTAAACGGCTTAATCAGAATGCAATGCAATTTCTGTATGATTGTATAGATCTATTAAATGCATCATATACATTCTTTATGATTGATAATGCATAAAAACTTGAAAATATCATTGGAAAGAAGTAGGGACTGTTTATGGAACAACAACTTTAAAATCACTTATATTAGATCAACATTTCTCTCACGTTTTAGCCAATTATGCCCAACGTAATCTTTCCATTGCCTCACGAAAAATCATGAACTCTGGATAAGATCGCAAAGCCTTGCTTGGCATTAGCTCAGATTAGTTGCTGAATATAGATACTTGGCGTGAAGTTCTACAATTTTTACGGCATCCATCGAAATAATTTATATTTTCAACACCTTTTTGATTGAAACGAAACTAAAATCAATTAAAAAAACTCGTATAATTCTTTTGGGATTCAAAACTGCGTTTGCAGTTGCAAGATAAACTCCCTCAATTTCCTTGATTTCATTCTGTATATAAGTTACGTGTTCATCTTCATGTGAAAGTACAGACAAATAGCAGTTCAATCCTCTAATAGATTTATTTCTAAATTTTACTATAAACTACATTTTAGGTAATAACCGTATTAATAAATTTCATCTACTTACATCAGTGTTTTGGTGTTAACAATTTGGAAATTTGAAATAAACGAAAAAGCTAGACAGACTGACTTTCTGTTAATGAATTTCATTCAAATTTCAGAAGAAATTATGAATTTCGTTAGAAGTCTACATATCAAATTCCTTAAGTCTTGCTGAAACCGCATTTGAGTTATCATTTTCAAAGATATACTGACAGAAAGACACAATGAGAAAAATACATTTTTTTCGATCTCATGAAGGTCTTATTTGTCTAAACTACGACTTCAAATTTTTTGACTACTACAGTACTTTCTCTATACTGCCTATACGGCAATATGAAAGGACATATTTCATAGTCAGAAAACAACCAATATCAATGAATATAGAGTCTTCATCAATTATTCTTTATATAACTTAAGTTCTACTGATATTTCTTGTTGAAAATGCAAAAGTACTTTTTGAAAACTCTCTGTACAAAATCCCATTCTAAATCAATTTTATAACATTTAATCCAAAAAAAATTTTAAATCATGAACAAGTATTTCCATTAGTTTAGTAAGCTTAGTGTGCACTTTAGAATTGCAAAATATTCAATTAATTAAAGTCTATAACATTTGAGCAATTATTAAAAACTGTTACAATGTTGAAACAAAAAAAAAATTGTGACTTACTGAAAAAAATGGCAACACTAAAAATGAAATTTCTTTTCATCAAAATTAGAGGTTGCATAATGGATCAGACACAAATAACATTATTGAATTTATACTTAAAATTATAAAATATTTATAACATAGGGTTGATCTTCAACTTAGAATCAAATATCAAATCTTTTTATCAGTATTGGGCTTTTTTATAGTATTACCTATATAGAGATATTATTTTCATCATGGGGGTAGGTAGAGGTAGCATTTTTATCTTAAGAACATTAAAAAATACATGATAAAAGTAATGACATGAGTTACAGAATATCATCGATTAGATACGAAATGTTACTTTGCTGTTAAACTAATTAATAAATGCATAAAGTGCTCCTTTCTTGATTGGAGTTCCTAGATTGCAAAATCCATACCAGCTGACGCAACGTTATTTGATTTGCTACTTTATCATGTATAAATACATATTAACTTCTTTGATTACATATTATAAGCAACGAAACACAATTTTCCTAAAATGAGAAGTACAAAAGATGTGAGTAACTACTGATTGCAACATTCCTAGAAGTCTTATGAGAGTCACCAATAAGAACGCTGGTCGATTATTATAGATAATTTATTATTTAATTAAAACTGTTTTTGTGATCATTTTAAAGCTAGAACAATGTTTAAAACCTAGATCAGACGAATTCCTCGAGTTTGTATTGTAATTGATAGAAAGAATTTGCTACAAAAAAGACAAATTTGATTAATAACATACGAGTACTTTCTTTTCTTTTCTTAACGCCACAGCTTTGAACTGTTTGAAAAGTATATACAAGTTTCACAGGGTTTAATTGCTAATTGTGTGATATAAATGTATGATCTTCTTCGATCATTTGTAGTATCAAGCATTAAAACTGAAGCTGTTCAACTTCATTGTTGTTTTTCTTCTCTCGAGATAACATAGATCGAAGATTTTGAATCTCAAGATCTGAATTTTGTCACTAGGCAACATTGTATGTCATTACGTAACGCACAGATACAATTCCATAAATTAACTACCCTTTTCTGAATATACATGGTGTTTAAGTTAGTAATGGAGGTCAAGGCAATAATGGATACTTTGTATAGTCATTAAATGAAAATTCTGCTCCCATTCACTTCTTGTTTATATTTTCAAGTAAGTGATAAAATGAATCTGTATATATATACATATAAATATATATCTATTCATATATATATTTAGAAACAAGTATACCAATTACTTATTTAAAATAAATTAAAGACATACATAATTTATTTATTTATTTTTCTTATTAATAGAATTTTTATCAATCTTCTATATCTATACTTATAATAAAGCTCAATGTGTGTGTGTGTGTGTGTTGTCGCTCTACAGGCCAGACCGTTGGACCTACAGCTACCAAATTTGGTACATGTATACCTTGGAGGTCCGGAATGTGCACCTCGGAGCCCTTTTTTCGAATTTTTAATTAGAATTTGAATTAATTAAAATTTAAGCGAAATTTCGACGTTTTTCCGCTATAACTTCCGAAAATATTATTGCACAAACATGATTTTTATATCAATTTAAAGACAAAAAAATTAGCTTTCTAATGGTATCAGTTTTTTTATTTATAATGTAAACTTCTATTTTTAATGAATTTTTAAAGAAATATTTTAACCATGTTTTTATCACGTGACTGGATAAAATAAAAGAATGCCGGAAGTTCAAATTAAAAAAAATTATCATCGCAAAATAAATCTACAGTAATGCAATTTTCAGCACGTGACTGGATAAAATAAAAGAAATATAAAATGTGACATTTTCTTTGAAAAATAAATGCAAAGCAAAGGTTTCTACAATCATTTGCAATATCTATACCATTAACTCAATAAATCTTCTATATTTATGGTAAACTTGATTGAATTTTGACAGGATATACATTGAAATCCCAACTTAATGGCATATTTATGTAATCGTTTGCAATATCTGTATCATTAATTTAATACTTTTTTCCCTTTCTCGCTTTCTTTAAAAAAACATATTTAATATTTTGGCAACATCATCGAAATCTTTTTTAATATTTTGGAAGCATAACCGATGGTTAAAACTGACTGATTTATAAAATTAAAGAATATTATTAGGAAAAGGTGGACTTTTAGAATTCTCCGTCCATCATCTTAAAGAAAATACTAATTTCAGGTCAATCAATGCCCGGAATTACTTCAAGGCTAATGAATATGTGATTTAATTGAAAATTTTAGAACGCTTTACTCATGGCGAACCAGCTGGTCGCCAAAGGCGGCTAGTGCTTTATATATTTCTAATGCATCTGGTAATGGCTGATTACAATGACTTTATAAATCTAAAATTTACAATGAACTACGCTTTGAATTACATTATATTATATTTAATTTAACCATCGCAAAACTTTAAATATTGCCACAGTGACAGAATGTTATATTTACTTTCATATTAAATCGACTTGCATTACAAATTAACTTAATTGAATGTGTTAAATTGGGATGGAGTTATTTACAGCTGCTAGTTTCTGCTAATATATTAGAAACAATAATAAGAAGTATACATTGATGATATTTTTGCCTTTATTGTTACAGTTTCAGCAAATTAAATGTTCCCACCTTAATATGTGTTTATAAATGTTATGTTATCCATCGAAACTCTTTGAAAACAAGAAGTCATGTGCATTAACGTGTGAAAACTATAGAATAATAAGAGTTATTGTTCAGTACGTTTACTATTCGATAAAGTAATACTCAAATTTTACTTAATAGAATGTTGCTTTCAAAGAATATATTTTTAAAGCTTGATCATTTGAAATTAATAAGGTCTTTGTCTCAATGGTTGCACAATCGGCATAGGTTCTCTGGAAAATTTTGCATTGTAAAGAATTATTTGAGAGAAAGGCTTCTTTCATAGTAATGGACTTTATTGAATTAAACTGTGCACGACGTTTAAAACAGGCTTCGATTCTGTAATATTAAACACAGTGGAGATATGCAATTTATTATTAAATTACAACTAGTTACAACATAATTATTACAATGAAAAACAAACAAAGAAGCTCACTATTAGAAAGTTTAAAGTGTTTAGAAAGCTAAGAGAGTAGTTGAATATTACATATCAAAAATAAAAAAAAACTGATAGTCACAGAAAATAAAAAAATAAAAAAATTCGAATTTAAAATACTGTGTACATGTATATGTTTGTATATTTATTCCTATAAGTGTCTAAATGAATCTCTGCTAGACTACTTTCTAAGATAATGGCCAATATACAGAAAGAGCAAAGATACTCTTTATTGAATTCGAGGAAGAATATATATATGTCAAACTATAGTGCAGCAGCTTTCTTTTTGTTTAATGATGAGAAGGAATCATAAAAACATGTTTGCAGCTTTTACTCTCAATCTTTAGAAAACTCAGGCATTCAAAAAAAAGATGTTGTCTTTTCTAAAATATATTTATTTAACCATTTATCTTGAACATTTCACTCAATCAACGGCAATTAATCTTTATTCGACTGTACATAAAAGTCGCTAATTCATGAAGCATCTAAAAAAAAGTTTATTTTTTACTTTTGCATCGGCCGCATGCCAAAATTTTTTTTAGACCATTGCTTCATTTACGAATGATATGTTTGAAATGGATTAATTAATGTAGTTAAATGTAGTGGAAACATAAAACAAAGATCATCCATCTTTATTACTGGAGAAATATTTTTCTTCAGCCCATTTTATCATGCTCAAATTACACAATTTCCTTTAAAGAAAGTCGACGGACACTTTGAATGAGGAAATTGTTTTCGTTTCCGATTTTTTAAGGAATTCATTAAGTGAATTGAGGTTAATCAAGTCACTTTTGAATAGAATTGTTTATCTGGATTTCTCTAATTCCTGAATGTCTGTTTATGACATATAATTATACATCAAATTTTTTATTGACTCCAGTAAGTTTTAATACTTATTATTAAGTAAATATATTCTTCTATATTTTTACAGGGATTTGAAAGAGTAAATTAATTGTAACATCAAAATATCGATAATTGAAATGGATGTAACAAATACAAATAAACTACTAAGTTGACCTTTTTAATATGCTTATAATCACTCTGATTTTATTTAATAATTTATTTTACTGTATGCTCAAATAATTGAAATATGAAGGATTCAAGAATTAAGGTGTTTCTCCTCCTGCATTTCTGCTATGAGCACATTTCACATTTTTATCGAAATTTATTGCTATTTGCCCAGCAGTTACTAATTTTACTTTTTTATTTGAACATTTTCACTAATGTCAAAGTAGCTATTTTTTGTCATTAGTATAGTATGCATGTATTTTAGTCTTAAGTTTTAATAACTTTCAATAAAGTAATCTCCTTTCCATAAAGTTATATATTAATTGTTAAAAAATTTCATTAAAACAAAAAGAAAAAAAAATTAGCACAAGAATTTCAAGTATTTTTATCTAATGGCTAAATTATTTACAATTGATTGTAATTTGAATTTTCTGTCGACCAGAATGATTGATTACAACACAACCCCTAAAAGTTGCGAATGTTTCACATGATAAAAAAGACAAAAGAAAATCATAAGATAGAAATTTATTTTGCTTTACAAAACATATTTTCATGATTGAGAGTAACTGTACATTGTTTGTTACTATTTATTAAATAGAAATGAATATTGTATGTAATAAAATTAATAACTGTTCATCATAATTTAAGTGAATTAAATAAAAGATGGAAGAAATCATGGGACCGATCCAACAGTTAGATTTCACTTCTAACAAAATATATTAATTATTTTTATCATTATATATTTGAAAGTAATTACTTTCCCATAGTTAATGAATATTCAACTGATTGAAAGCAAAATACCAAATTTGAATACGGCATTGATATGTAGCCTCATACAAGTTTCAGTGCATGTTAGAGCTTTCGTAAAATATCCATGGAATTATATGATATTTATTTCAGAATTAGATTTATCTTGTATAATATATTTATTTTGGTAATACAATGAGTCATATCGTGATAATTTGGCTAGTATAATAACGCATCGTTCATCCCATTTTTTTTTTTTACTTACGTGTATACGTAGCATATAGAAAGTATAGTAATTTTCAAAAAATTCAAATTTGACATTTTGACAGTCACCCCGTTTTAGACTTACCTAGGCTCGGAAAATACATTTTTGGAAAATATTCAACTATCTGATAGTGACAACAATAGTTTAAAAATGCTTCGAGTTAGAAATTTGAAATTCGATATACTGATTCAACAGATTTTCAGATTTTTACCAAATTTCAAGTAATATATGTTCAGATGAAGTCTTTCTATCCGGATATTCGAATATAATTTTGCTCGGTAACTGTAAAGTGAAGAGAGCTAGATGGATAAAATTCGATATACAGACTTATGATTTACATCATAGACAGCTTTACCTTAAATATATCAAATTCGGTGTATGATTTTCTGAAGACATGTTTATATTTGTGATGCATTTTCATTCCAATCTGTTGGGAAAAACGGCTCTAAAACACAAATTTGATTTTCGGATACTATTAACTGCATGCCAGAGATTATACTTGAAATAACAAACCATAGATGGCACGATGGGTTCAGTAGAAATGCAAATTGTCTTCAAAAGTTTTAATTTTAACGTACTTTAGAATCTTAGATAAATGTCTTTGAATTAATCAATCATATTCGGACCCCTAGAAGCGACTCTACAACAGAGATAATACCATTTTAATATTTAGAATTGATGAAGCAAGTGTTAAAGGAACAAATTTAATTTATTTTGAAGATATTACCACTACATAAATCAATTATCTGAAATATTTTCTGCTTCTCACAAAAATATCAGAACAGTATACAAGTGATACTTAATTAATTTACAAAGAAAAACGCCTTTTGTAGAATCAATAAAGAAAAACCAGTATATTGCTTTTGTCAGTCAAAAAATGCTGGGCTTTACTTTTATAGAACCGAAGTATGCATTACATTCTATTAAAATAGTAGAGAATGGGGTAGAAAATCTCTTTATTATAAACACTTTGATTTTATAGTAAAAACCTGTCTTCTACCTCAGATTAGTGTTCTTCATACCTTGAGAGAAATTATCTTCTAGTTTTCAAAGTCGCAGTTTTTAAAAATTATAATAAGCTGACCAAATATAAATAAACTGACAGACCAATAATAAGGAAACAAGGAAGAAGAGAACTGAGTAATTCATATCCATATCTACATAACACAGATCATATATTTTAGAAATCATTACTATCTGGTAATATTAGAGTTTGATTCGATTTCCGTAACATTTATATAATGAAAATGTCTTATCATCCGTACACATATCGAAAGAAACTTAAATATTTATTCCTATTTGAAAAAAAAAAATACGGATTATGGAAACACGTTTTCTTTTAATTCCAAAAATAAATAATGACCAAAAGCAAGTTAATTACATGATCTCGCATTTTATTATATTACACACACACACATGTGTATGTATATGTAATAATTTCTAATGAAACTGCGTCTTAAAAAGAATTTCCTGATCAATCATTCTCCGGCTTCGTTATAATTTTGAAGAAAGTTGTAACTTTTTCTAAATTTTATAAGTTAAGAACACTTTTTCACTATTCTCTCCCCCTCTTTATTTCTTCGTCTAATTATATATATATATATATATATATAGAGAGAGAGAGAGAGAGAGAGAGAGATAGATATATATATAGATATAGATATATACTCATAAAAGTATTAAAACAATCAAAATCCATTTCTTGATCAACAAAATTAAAATGAAACCAACTAGGTCGAAATCGAAATTAAAACTCAATTCAGAATTACACGCAAAAGTTCACAAAATGAAAGGAAAATGAATAAGAACCAAATAATGAAATGTAAATGAATAAGAACCAAATAATGAAATAAATCTACAATACAATATTCAAAGAGTTATTTAAACGAAACAGAAGTAACTACGGCAACGAAACCAAACCGGAACCGGAACTAAAAATCATTACTGATTAAACAAGTTATAAGAATTAAAAGTTTTTAAATCAATCATTGTATTTAGAGAGCGCAAATGCAGCTACAACTAAAATGCAAATAAATATAAATTAATTAACAAAATAAGATAACCTAATCAAAATAATCAATAGAAAAATCATTAGAAAAAAAATAGTCAATAAAAAAGGAATCCGGCTTGAAAACTTCGTCAGGAGCCACTTGCAAGCAAGGATTCTTAAACAGGGAATTTTTTCTGTGAGGCGTCGATGGACAATGGCCAAAAGTATTGACGCCTCGTGGCCCGAAAATCCCCCGAAGATGAAAGCAAAAGAGACATACCAATTCCAACAGCAAAAGACAAAAACAAAGCAAAACATCAACAAATGAAACAAAAATATATACAAAAGGTAAAACCACATAAGAAAGATCATAATTAATGACAAAATTAAGAAAATCAGCTCGCTAACCTGTCCGCTAGTATCCGCCATTCCTTATCAACAACAACACCACCATGCAACTAAAGATAAATGTGATTTTTAGCGCCATCTATTTCACTAATATTTCATTATTTCTTTTTTTATTAAAATATTGATATTACAGTAGTTTTTGGGAAAATCATTATTGTTTAAATTTTTAATATATATATATATATATATATATATATATATCCACAAAATTATTATTTTTTGTGCCAGATGCATATTTCTTTAAGAAATTAAATAGAAAACAAGATATTTCTTTAATTGATGGAACTCTTTCGTTTTAAATTGTATCTTCAAAGAAGATAGAAGAAAATTTGCTGTCAGTGAAAATAAAATGAAAGCATGTCAAATATACAAAAAGATAATCTGAACATATCCGAAACATGGAAATTCTTTACACTTTATTCTTTCTTGAGACCGATATGTTATGTCAAATTCACATTTTGATATGTATCGTCATAATTCTACGTCATCTTCTTGTATAGTATAATAACCCTTTCAGCATCATATTTCCAGTTCAGGAAACCAGGAATTGAAATAGAAATGTTCAAAAAAGTAATATGAAATATTTTCTGAAATTCATTTCTTGTTTTAGGAAGAAACATCATGTTATATATTCTTTAAATAAAACAAATTCCTTTTGGGGGAAGGGGGTTGCTGCAAAATCTGTACTTATATAAGAAGGGCTTATGTTTCTGGGTTTCCGACCTCGGTTCTGGCATATCTGTGCTGTTCTGTCAAATATCCTTATGCATACTTGGATTAGAGCTTGTTTCTTTTTTTGCTTGTTTGTTTGCCCAAAGTTCAATAACACGACATATTACCCTCAGGGTTATATAACAAGATTGTACTATAAAGAATATCGACGTAACAATGTATGTACCACAGAAAAAAAATCATAAATTTTTACTCTTAATCCTTTTTTTTTTTCAATTTCAACTATTAGTTCCCACTATTCCTATATATGTTTATATATTTTTGAATATTGTCGTTAGTAAAATACTTTTTTATTCATCCACACATGTTCAAATATTTTTTTAAAAAGATGCAGTGGATGATAATACGGTTTTTATCAAATATTGATTCATTAAATTTAATTTTTTTTATACTTTAATTAGATGTTTGTTTACTTTAAATAGAAGTTTTTAGCAGTTTGTAAGAAAAGTTAAAATCAACAGGCAATAATTCAATCAGTAAAATGCAAGGATTTCAGTGTTTTTGAAGTGATGGTGAAGATATATATACGAATTCACTATTTTTCAAGTGAAGGCGACTTCAATTCCTGTGAAAATCAATAAAGTTTTGATGCTTAATAATATTTTGATAATTATTTCTTAAAAAGTAAACAAAATAAAAAACTTCTATGTTAATCTAAGTAGAAATTCATTCTAAACTTTTATATTACTTGTTTCCTTTTGATAGAAAATTACATATTAATCATCAATTTAAATCCTTGGAATATATGTACCAAAATAAATTATATTTGTGTATTAACTTGACGGTATACTTGTGAATACCTTTAATGTAAATGATTCTATTTGGCATTTAAAGAAATTACAAGTAGGAGTGATACGTTAATATAAATACGATTTCATCTAAAAAAAATTTCAATTATTCATAAAAATCTGGAATAATTTGAATAGTTTTTACTGCACTTTACTTATCAACCGATATTCCAAATCAGAAAACTTTAGCACAGAGATTCTAATCCATTATTATTTTCACTAATCTACTGAAAAATGTAACATTAACGGATAAAATATTTTACTTACTCTTTTATAATGTATTTCAACAATCTAATCCTATAATCGAAATGAATATGCATAAGAAGACATACTATTTTACTGTTAAATATCTGGGATTTGCAAGTAAGATATTAGTAATAACAGAAAAGATAGATGTAAAATAGATACTGACAATAATAACGATTTTCCCATATTTATAGACAATGATATATGCATTAAATAAGTATTCCCATTAATAATAAATTCCTATAAATATTCCTCTTAATTATAAAATTCATATTGATAAATGTAAAATCATTCAATCTTTCTGGATTTCCTTTTCTTTGTTCATAATAAATGTTTAAAAATAATTATTTAGTATTTCTTTGAGTAATAAATTTTAGAAATTGTAACACCTAAATAACGATATATAATTACAGCATAAATGATAACTTTATTCTGCCCTTTATAAAGTTTCAAAGGTAAAAATTAAAAATTATAAACATATATTAAAACTTCTTTAGCAAATGCTTTTAAATTCCAACCAGTTTTTATAAAAAATGAATTGATTGTTCGAATTCTTATAACAAACACATATGCATAGAGAAATTTATATAAGTTTCAAATAAATATTAAGTTACTGCTCGAATAGATGATTATAGTCTGAGTTGCAAAACCCATAATAAAGGATTTGCTTAATGTTTGTAAGGTGTTTGAAGCGGCTGTAATCTTTGTAAGTATATTTTGTTGAAACCATTATTTCATATAAGAAAAGAAACATATATCTTCATTTTTTTTGATGATTTTTATTTCCTTTTGCATCAGCTTTTATAATATCTTCATTTTTCTCATACATTTGGAAGTAAAGTGAATACATAGTGCTGTTTTTCTACACAATTTTCTATATTTTTTCTTATTTTCATTCAAAGCGATCAGAAATTTATAATATTACATTAAACATTTTATTACATTTCAATAAATTAGTATTTAAAAATTCATCACATATATATGCTCCCGATGGCAACTAAAAATCTAAAAATTCAAAATTTAAACCAAAACTACATAGTTTTATTTGACTTTATCAAAATGGGTGGTATTATCTAGCAGAAAATTTGCAAATTTTGCCCGTAGAATTTCAAACTTATAATAATGAATATAGCAGATATCGAAGATAAAGCGAAAAAAATAATAAATAAATAACGCAGTTTTATTAATAACTAAGATGAAGATAATTATTTTAGCAGAAATTGAGAAAACTTGAAAACCAAGTCATTTTAAATCTTCAATAAAAATTTTATTATTATTATTTATCCGGTTATTATTTGATCATCTATCTCCCTTTGAAATATAGATTCCTGCATTTTCTGCTTTTGTTGTTTTAAAAGTTTGGAAATTTTTTAATAAAAGTATAATTTTTTGCTTTATAAAAAATAACATCTGCTTTATATTGGTCTCTCAGTCTCCTTTGGGATATTTTTTATTTAGCTAAGCTTAATTATTTAATTGTTGTGACCTCTTCGAAAAATGCGTTTCTAAATTATGTTACAAAACTTAAGCAATAATGCGTCTCTCTCTCTCTCTCTCTCTCTCTCTCTCTCTCTGTGTGTGTGTGTGTGTCTCTGTGTATGTGTGTGTGTAAAATAATAAAATAACTGATAACGTTAACCTAAAAATAACCATATTGTCATTAGTTTACTTAAAAAGCATTAAAATATTAAAATATAAATCTTGGAATGAATCTCAAACTTAATACTGAGAAAAGGCAACTTACACAAATGCTGGATCAAATAGATTTATCTATTCGCAACTAATATTTGACCTATGAATAAAACATGGCCAAAGCACGGCATTGTTGTTAAGTATTGATTGCTTCTATTTATTATATGAATAAGCTTTGCAACGACACGAAACAGTTGAGCTTTGTAATGGTATGCAGCTGAAGGATTGTGATTCCTACTCTTTGCATGCAATGTATCTTTGAAAGCAGTTTGGCTTAAAGAGTCCAGCCAATTTAATTGCACGTATATTCAAAGTGAAACATTCCCTGTCGGCACAAGTAATATATTTTCCAAGTCTCGCCGGTGTGTGATTTATTTTAAAATTCATAAATGAATATATGTAGATTTTAGACAAATATTCGAGATCTTTGATAATAATCGCTTATGGTACAGTCAAAGTGTCAAAATAATGAATTAAAAGTTTTAAACTCAAATCATTCCTTCTATCTGTCCTAAAATATATTTCTCTGCTATTTCTGTGTAGTTTGAAGGATTTAAGTTGTGAATGATATTACCCATTTGTTTATGAATTGTTAAGATATTTGTGCTTTTGCAAATATAACTGCAAAACTAACCGAAGCAAAATTATATTTTTTTAAGTGTAAAACCTAATGTAAATGATAGGAGAAATCATAATTATTTTCCTCTAAACTTTTAGCTATATTTACAAAAACATTTGTCTGTGATAATAAAATTTAAAATATCCTCAGTAAAACCTATTGCGTGTATAGCCAAATGCTGCTTTTTGATCATTTTTTAAAGATTAAAAAATTAGCTTTTTGGTGAAATACATTTCTATTTATTCGAAATTTGATTTGATTGCAATTAATTTACTCAACATATCAAATAAAATTTTCTGCAATATTTTTATTGTAATGAAATTTAAATTAATTTTGCCACTTCGTTAAATTATATTTTCGTGTGTGTTCATGTTGAAGTTAAATTGGTGTTTTCGTTTAAACTTCCTCTTTAAATATGTATTTTGAATGCAACTAGCAATTAATAGCTAACAGTAATTTCAGCCTTCACAGAAAAATTTATGGTTTCATTGAATAAAATTAGTATTGAACGAAGGGATAGTATTGTGTTCTAAATTATAACCGAATATAATCCTTCTCTTTTAAAGAAGTTAATGTGAAAATTAAACTTTATAAGCTAAAAAATGATTGAATGAGAATTTATTTATTTGTATTATGTTAGAAACACATAGTAATGCTTTTTAATGCGATAAGATTGTGAGTATGAAAAACCAAGTTTATGTAGTTCATCTGCATCTAAGCATTTCTACCCCTTTCTTGCTATGCAATTTGGTGCACATGAAACTTGCAACTCTCTTCTAGATTTAACTTTTATTTCCTCAATATAATTAATTTATTTTAAAAATTAATATTAATTTAGTTATAAAATGCAATGGACTTAGCTCAGATTGTTGTTTGCATGAGACTGTTTCAACTAAATTAAGCAATCTTAAAACAGTTTCTCTTCTTCCTTAAGTTCAAATTTTGTCTGAAACCACAATTAAACAGTTGCCTAAGCACACAAATTATTTACGATAGAATTTTTGAAAATTCTTAAATTTTCTTTATGCGGCTTTGTTTCCCTCTCAAAAAGACAGCGTCTCGCTGCTATTTGGATTTGGAGCGTGTCAAAGGTCCTTTGTAAACTTTCTTTGCCTTCCTTTAAGGAAGAACGTTTTTTTATTTTTTTATTTTTCCCACCTTCAATGTCAATCTGCTTCGTTGGATCATGTTACGGCTTCATGCTCAGAACATGGACAACATCTTTTCGTTTTCTTTTCCGGGAGGCAGGATCAAAATCTTACACTTCATAGGTGACGTCGGTTAAACGCGCAACACTTGATAGGGCCAAAAATACATCCTTAAAATCTTTTCGGACTGGGATATAAACCCAAACAAGGTCTCCAAGGCTATAAGACACCATTTGGTGTTTGGAATCATAACATCGACGGTCCTTATCTTGCGCTCTCAGAGTATGCATTCTGACCGACTGTCTCGATTTTCTGCTCTGGAAATAGTCTTGGCTATGTAATAGTCCGTTGCATCATCAGAGCAGAATGAGAACATCATGTCCAGAGTCGTTTCGGTTTCACGACCATGGAGTAGGTGGAACGGACTGAATCTTTTTGTCTCCTTATTAGCGGAGTTATAAGTAAACGTTACAAATGGAAGAATTTCGTCCCAGTTTTTCTGTCCGGTATCAATATACATATACAACATATAGGCTAGAGATTTGTTAACGCGCTCCTTAAATTCCTTGGTCTGGGGATGATACGCCGTCGTTATGCGATGATCGATATTGGAGAATTCGACTAGTGCGGAAACAAGTCTGTATTTGAGAGTGGAACCACGATTTGTAATAATGACTCGAGGAACTCCATGTCTTGGAATAATCTCATTGAGCTGGAACTTGGCGACTTCATCGGCTTCAGCAGTTGGTGAGGCTCTGGTTGCTGCGTAGCGTGTACAGTAATCTGTGAAGACTACGATCCATTTATTTCCACAGGCAGACTTAGGATAACTCCCAAGCAGATCTATCCCGATGCGATGAAAAGGTGCGACAGCGGGAGGGATGGAAACTAAACGTCTGGTAGTTGCAGAACTGATTTTCTTCGTTGGCATTCTCGACAATGTACCACGTACCGAATGACATTCCGGTACATCCCTGGCCAATAGAATCTTTTTCGAATTATGTCGTACGTTTTCGCAAAACCAAGATGCCCTGCGGTAGGAGCGTCATGGAAACGTTTAAGTATGTCCGCTCGTAGATGTTTAGGAACGACATGTAACCATGTCTTTCCCACTGGATCAAAATTCTTTCAGTATAAGACTTCGTCAATTAACTCAAATTTCTTCTCATTGGATGGGCCGATCTTCGGAAGGATTCGTTTTGCCATGTCTGGGTCTGTCTTCTGTTCGATAGTCAGGTCAATACTCGTGGTTACAGCTAAAAATTGATCTTGCGTCGCAGAATCTTCATCCACTGGATTTCTAGAGAGAGCGTCGGCATCATTATGTTTCCTACCAGATTTGTACTTCCCCGAAGAGCCCACCTCGCCAGTCTACCTGAAATATCTTAAGGATCTTTTAGATTCATAGCCGGCACAGTAAATGATGATCGGTCACAACGGTGAAATGTTTTCAGAACAGATATGGCCGGAATGTATTGATAACCCATACGACGGTAAGGTATTCCCATTCTATAGTAGAATAATTCTTCTGGGCCTTTGTCAGGGTCCTAGAGGTGTAAGCTATAATCTTTTCAACTTCATTATGAATTTGAACGAGAACTGCTCTAATACCATATCTGCTGGCGCTTGTATGAATTTCTGAAGGGCATCGTTCGTTGAATATACCCAATACTGGATCAGATGTAAGCACCATCTTTAGGTTGTCAAAAGCCTCTACCTCTTTAGAAACCCAATGAAATTTTGTATCACCTTTTAACAGCAACTGCAAAGGCTCAGCGTGGTAGCAAAAAGCTTTAATAAACCTTCTAAAGTACAAGCGAAATCAAAGAAAGCATGGTACGTCACGTACGTTCTGCGGAGTCAGAAAATTGCTCACGGCTTTCACTTTGTCAGGATCTGGACGGACACTGTTACTGTATACGAGATGACCTAGTGTTTTTACTTCTTGAGCAGCAAAAAGGCACCTATTGGGGTTAAGTATGAGTTCAGCTTCTTGAATGCATTCCAGAATTGTTCTTAACCCGATAAGGTGGTCTTCAAAAGATTCTACCATGTCGTCCAGGTAACACAGGCTCCTGGTCCATTTGAGATGGCGTAACAAATTGTCCACCATTCTTTCAAAAGTCGCCGGTGTATTGCAGTGCCCAAATGGCATGACTTTAAATTCGTATAGGCCTTCTAGGGTAATAAATGCCGTCTTTTCATGATCCGCTTCATCCACTTTTATCTGCCAGTAACCAAACTGGAGGCCTATGGAAGAAAAGAATTTGGAGTCTTTTAAACTATCTACTGTTCCACCATTGCGGGGAAGAGGATAAACATCCTTCTTCGTGATGTTATTCAGTTTGCGATAGTCCACGCAAAAACGCCAGCTTCTATCTTTTTTGCTTTGACGACTTTGACGGGAAACGATCAGGGACTATCAGATGGCTGGATAATACGTTGGTCAAACATTTTCTGGATCTCTTCCCGAATTATATGTATTTTTCTTGGTGAAACTCGGTAAGAACTTTGGTAGATTGAAGCATGATCACCAGTATTTATCCTGTGTTTCACGCTTGTCTTTGTGGCTGACGACTTGTTTGATTTTGTAAAGATTCCAGAAGAGGCTTGTAGAAGTTCGGCTAATTTGCGTTTCTTTTCGCTGCTAAACTCAGGGGTTATCATCATGGTGTAATCTATATCGGAATTCGTCGACTACTACAGTGCACTTGTACTTTTTATGTGTCAGAAATTTCGCATATATGCCCATCATCCAAGAGCTGAACTTCACCTACGTACATCCCTTTAGGAATAACTTGATCTTTGGTGTGCATCTTGGCAATCCAAATCTCACTTTGTCCATTATGGTATAAGGATACCATGAATGGTACAGCAAGGTTTCTTTCAAGTAGCAAATGTATATTGTCATCTACGATTACTCTTATGTTTTTTTCCGGCATCTGTTCGTGATATGGCTATTCTTGTCAATGAGTGTGGCTTAAGCTTGTAGTCCTTCGTGACATAAACCTTCCAGCGCAGGGGCCAGTATCTTCTAAGAACAATTCACTCCTGCCGCAGTCTATCAAAGCTTGAGAAGCTTCCAAAAAGTTCCATCTGAGGATTATTACAATTCCGTAGTACGGTAAATTCAAAAGGCAGCTAACGTCCATTTATTACGACACGAAAAGCGTCTTATCAAAACACGACAGCGACTTTCGGCATAGTGTTCTTGGCATCAGCAAACATAACTTTCTTTAAGGATCGACGAAACTTATCGGAGGCGGAATAAAATGAGGCTTCCGAATCCACTAGGGCACGGATCGACTTATTATCTATCATGACGTCGAGTTGATTACCAGTCATCTTTGCAGCCGACGGAGGATTTTCATTACATGCGGCATCACTTCCTTGAAAGATCGCTTTGCTTAGTTTTCCTCATTTCTGCGGCTTGTTGATCGACGATATGACGACGGTGATCGGAAACGACGGGTTGGTGATCGGTCTCTAGTTGGGCTAGGCGTACGAGGTACGAGGTGCAGTGTACGAGGCTTGGTGGGCGAAACACTTCTTCAGCGTCAGCGACACCGAAAGCAAGTTGGTGGGCTCGATAATTGTCAAAAACGGCTGCCGTTCTCCACAGGTCAGTTTTCCTTGGCTGAGGTGCTGGTTTCTGGACAGGGCCTTTAGGTTTCCTCGTCTCGGTGGCTGCAAGTGTGGGACGTCGTTGGGTATCTGGAAATTTCGCGACAACTGGTGTCAAAACTCTTTCGACTTCGAATTGGATGACGGTCTGTTGCGCCTGATAATAGGTGTACGAAAACTCATCGATGAACCTCTTCTTGTACAATTCTAGGGATGAGGACACTAAGTCTGTTTCGTACTCCACGGCTGCTACTGGAACGACGTTTAGTAGTCTTTCAAATTTTCTTGGGCTAACTCTTTCCTGCTTCATGTCTTCAATGTAGTTGCACCACTTGATGAATTCAGCTACAGTCATCAATTCTTTCATTGCGAGCACCTGATACATATCTTCAGAAATGCCTTTCATTAACCTTCCAGCGGGTGCGAGTATGTGAGAGATACACTAGATATGAATTTCGTTTTATACCTTCAGATATGGTGGCACTGGGAACGCTTGTCTTTGGCTATTTGTCCCCCTCCCCTTGAACTACTTTCAGTTGTTGTCGTAAGTTTGTGCCCTTAATAGGTCTCTGCCGATCCGATATTTGTATTTTATAGATACGCGCGAACGTTCATGCAAGTTTTTGTCACATCTGATTTTGTATGATTTTACAAATAAATCCGGATTGTTTTAGACTGGCGACAGCTGACAAATGCACTTACGAAAGAAAATGTCGAAAAAAAGCATCCGCATCTCTAAAAAGTGAGTTAAAATTAAGGGTGCTAAAGAGAAAAGCCGAACTATGTATTAAAGATGTGGAAGATGCGACGTCATGGAAAAAAAAGATGCAAATCCTGCCAAAAAAAAAAGCGAACTCGAATCACAAGGTTCAGTTGTGAGATTTGCCAGAAATTTATATGTTTGGAGCAAATTAAACACATTTTCTCAAATTGCAACGTTGCAATAAAATAACTATGAAACTATTTTCTTCCTTTTCATATTTAAATGTCAATTAATTTTTCCTTTTTATGCATAAATTCTGTATTTTTCACTTTTATATTTTTATGCAAATTGTTCTGTCAAAATATGGACAATTTGATTTATATTATTTTTAAATCAATTCACTTAACCTGCGGTTATTTTACATTGTTTTGCAATCTATGCTTATATTGTTTCTGCTTCCTTTTAAGTAAAAAATGTTTAAAGGGATTGTAGTTATTAATCCTAAGCTATTTACAGTATAATTTTAATAGTTTCGCTTTTGAAAATTTACAATTTACTATAGCGTATATGAGAGATACTTGCGACCTTTCATGTTGGTATGACGGTCGCGTCCGCTGGAAGATTAAGTGCGACACTTTCTCCTCGCCGGACATCGAAGGGTTGATTTCTAGACAAAGCCCTAATATACTTTTAATGTAGAGTTGAGAAATCTCTCTCCTGACTTTTGAGTTCTATATTTCAGTTGCTCTTCGGCCTTCTTGGTGCACTTCCGACTATCGCCAAAAAACTAACTTAAATCCCTCTTGAATGCGTCCCAGGAGTCCAAGGCATCTTTATTATTTATGTATCACTGCTTGGAAATATAGACGTCTAGGAAAAAATAGACGTTAGCAAGGCACATCATTTCATACCATTTATTTAACTTGGCATCTCTGTCTTATTCTGTAAGATCATCTCCAGGCTCTCCATGGAAGGTTGATGGGCTCCCTAGTAGCTGGTGGGTAGGCGTTACTCCGCCCGGCTCTGTATCTTCGGGCATTATCTGATTCTATATTCTTTCTGGAACGTAGAGAACAAATTCCGGGGATAATCCTCTTCAACGAAGACTTCTGCAAATACTCTCAGGGTTATCCACAATGTCGAAACTGGTACCCGGTGCCTCCACCAAATTTGTCACGAAGATTCAAAAAACATACTGTCAGCTTTTAACTAACAACCAAGTTTATTGGAGGAAAATAGCGAATTGCAACTTTACAAGGTCGAGTTGTAGTGGGTATCAGCTTTTATACAAGAATAGAATATTCTAGAAACAACTAATTTACATAATAAAGAAAGGTCTAGAATGTTAGAGAACATAAGGAAACGAACTAAAAATCCATATGGCGAGTATCGCACCCTCAAACTCTGGGTTTGGATCGCTTGCTTTGATCATTCAGTTCGTGGTAAACTTTCTTTACGCCGCAATATATATAATTATTTTATTTTGTTAATAAAATAAAGACAGAAGTAGCATTATCTTCATTCCGCTTCATAGAAATTTTGATAATGCTCTGCAATTTTCATATATAGTTTTCACTAATTTTTCATGGTTTTCATAAAAATATCAGTATATTTCTAAAGATATAGTTGATTTAACAAAAAAAATTACAAATATTTTTGTTTTCTCTTTTTTTTTATAATTTCAATTGTTTTCAACTAAATCATTGAAAACTTATATAACAAAAAACAATGTACTTTCAACTAATTAAAATGTGAAAACGGATACCTAGGATACAAATATTTTTAATCTAAACAAATTTTTATTACTAATATAAATAATTTTGCATTTCTTGTAGGCTGTTTCCAAGTGTAATTTCTCTCAATTATTTCTAACGACTGAAAATATATTATAACACCATTGAAGAGTAGTAAGATTTTACTTTAAGAAAATTTGTATTTCTTTTTTGATATAATTTGAAAATTTTCAGGAGAAACATAGTTTTTTGTCAAAAAATTTAAGAATTAAACTTAAATATCAGACAATTTAATTACGATATATCATTTAATTCTTCTGCAGTCATTATTCAAGCAATTAACTCTAATTTAAACAATTTAACTCTTTAAAAATGTTCAAACTCTTTTAAATCATTATTTTTTATTAATTATTTGTACAATAGATTTGAAAATTTTCTTCGCTAATCCGAGAAAGAATGCGTGAATTATTTATACGGAAAATTTTTATTTCTTCGCTCATTTAACAAGGGCAAATAAGGAAACCAAAAATTCTGAAAACTATTTGCTTGTTATTTAAATTCTAATGACATCTTTTGCATACAACTTTCTTAATTCACAGGCACTCTTTCTTCTTTTAGATATATTCGATTTTTACCAGCTGCTGCTCATTTGGCAACAATTTTTACTGCATTTCAGAATTTTATTTTATGCTATTGTGATTGCTGATATTCACCATGTCACTAGTAAGGCCATATACATACAAATTATGCTTCGTGAAATTAAAAGCATATAACTTTAAACAAAGGGAAATGGAGTACAAAGGTATTTCATCAATTCAATTTTTACTTTGCCCGTTGCACTGGTACTAAAGGAATTTGAAGAGCACTTATTTTCCTTTAGATTGTTTTTTTTTTTTGCAACCAACACATTTTTTGCAACCATTAAAATTTCATATATTCGATTATGTCTGCTATCTATAAAATTTAATATATTCGATGATGTCTGCTATCTATAAAATTTAATATATT
>JAPMOQ010036552.1:1528351-1751367 GCA_026543055.1 Argiope trifasciata | reverse complement strand
GAAAATATCCTCATGATATTATTTTTAAATTAACTTAAGTTTAAATATATATTGTAGTAGTTAGATTTCAATATTTGGAAAATAAACGCTTTAGATGCAGAATATATTGTTAAATGCATTCAAACTCCTAAAGCAAATATACTTAAGAAAGGTTAATAAATTTTGATTTATTCGCTCATTTGAAGGTGAATGCTCTTTCTTAAAATTATCAGAAAATATCATGAAATGATAAAACATTTTTCTGCTCTACGATTCTTCAGATATTTGAATCCATTTTACATATGCCTTAAATTGGTTCATTAGCTCGACGGCAAAACTTTAAACTCGTTTATTCCATTAGTTCCAACATAATACTTTCTGCTCGGAAATAAATTGAATTTAGCTGTCTACCGAAGCGAGTTGTTAATGCAATTTTGTTCTCCCGCATCTCCAATCTCCGTTTTCTTGGTCAAACTGGCATATTACCAACAAGCATTGATCTTGTGAAATGTCATATGGAGATTATGGATTACAGTCCTAATCATAATTGGCAAAGCCATTAACGTTTCATTCTCAATTGAAGATTCAGCGATCTCATATTAAATACTCCTATCGGTTGTTCAAATTGTTCAGTTTCATTAACCATTCCTTTGGACAACATCATCGAGAGGGTGGGCTAAGAAGGGGGCTTAGGTGTTTCAATCTCCCTCTCTATGAATCATTTTTACTGCGTCGTAAAGTTTCCAATATTTACCGCCGTAACTAAAATCTAAGTTGTTGCCCCAATTAATGATATCATACTTAATTGATCATCCAACACACTAATGATGTAATTATCTGTACTCCAAGGTATCAACTGCAATTTAAGAGATTACTAACTTCGCGGTCTCCTTTGGAAAATTAAGCCTTGTTTGAGAATTTATAGCAGAGGATTTTAACTGACATGAAACATTGTGGGGTGAGGGACCCCACCGGGAGTAATTATGCGAAGGAAGCATTGCTGGTAGCGAGGGTCGAAGTGATTAGGGTGTAAGTTTTCCGTCCAGTCTTGCTATCTGATAATCTCCCTTAGTTGATTAATTTTTATTATACACCAACTTGAAGACTTTCTTCTCCTCCGAGCAGCTAGTTTGTTTTAGATAATATAGATAACCATCTGCTTCAAGATTATAAATAAAGGTGGGATTTTTTTTGTAAGCAAGGTTAGAAAAGTGTAGTTAGGGATTATTATCTTAGAGATTAAACACGTTATGTTGAAATTTTCAAAAAAAGTATTTAGAATTATAATAGCTGCTATTATCAGAATGTAGTATATTTTTCATAATTCTAATTCTTTAGAATAATAACTAACTCCATGAAAATTGTATAGCTATAAAATATCATGTCGGTGTTTTTTTTTCTAGATTTTTATTCTTTAATTAATGATAATAAAAAAGCAAACTTCATAATATTCTTCTGTATGTTTAACTTGATTTCCAATATAATTTTTCGCATTAAAAGACACTGTTTGAAAAAAACCGAAAATTATATAAATCGAATTATAAATGAAATTATTTTTGAACGAGCAGGTAATTTTTGAAAGCATTAAAAATTTTAATTGTAAATATTATTTTGGATTTATTTTTTTTAATTTTAAAAAACGCTTGAAATTATAATTGTAATTATTTTTGAAAGAACATCTAACTTTCGAAAATATTACAGTTTTTAATTATAAATATTATTTAGGATTTAATCTTATTAGATTTGGAAAATAATTTTGCACATTAAAAACAATGTTTGAAAAAAATCGTAGATTAAATATTCGGGACCAATATTGCAATTTAAATATTCTAGATAGATCTGATGATAAATGACTCAACTAATCATTTTCGTCATTTTAAATAAACATCAACATAAGAATATTTCATGTTCAAAATGAGAGCAATGGACATTTTGAAGAAACTTTTGAAAAATTGAATATTAAATTTGTACCTAAACGCAAAGATTGCTTTTAAAAATCCATAAAATTCAAGTTAAATAATTTCATATAAAATACTTCAAAACCTAAATTGGTTTAGACATGTTCTTTTAAGTATAAAAAATAGCATTGATAAAAATATTTACTTTTCATGATATTTTTTTTTCATTGCATAACTCATTTCATTAAATAAATCGGACTGAAATAATAAATGCTTCAAAATATTTTATGTGCATGTTTTTACTTCTTGTTGATTTATAGAGAGAAAATTCTATCAGATTCTTTTATAATATAAGTTTATTATTTATTAACTACGAACTAAATATTTTACAAAGCAATTTTAGAATTAATTCATCCAATTCCTCGTTCCTCATTTTTTTTTTTTTTTTTGTTTCAAGTCAAATCTTGAGTGAAACATAAAGATAAATATAGTTTATGCTACAAAAAATGAATGAATCACAGAAGAAACATTGTGTTATGTTTCTCAAAGTTTTATTTCGGATTATAGTCATCTTTTGTATAAAGTCAAATTTAAGCACTACATTAATGTAAATATATATTTTTACAGCAGCAAAAGTTAATTGGATCACAGTAGAAAAGCATTGACTTACATTTCATATAAAAATTATTTACGGAGTAGGTTAACTTCTGAAAAGATCTAACAGGATTATTTTAATTTTCAGAAAATGATTATTATTCTGAGTAAGGCCAATTAATTTTATTTTGATGCATTTCCTTTTGGTTTTATTTTAAACTTTTTAAGAAAGCCATGCTTTTAATGAAATTTTAATACACTTTTAATATCATCAAAATTTTAGAAAATATTTCGTGTTTTAACAGCAAATTCAAATTTTTAATTGAGTACTAGTATCCACATCCATAACAGTTCCCAGACCTTTCAAAATTCATGCGATATTTCTATTTTATAAGATTTTGTTCAATCCTTTATCTATTTTTTGTCCATGTTCTAAATGCTTCTAGGAAGGATAATTTGGTATTATCATTTTTTTTAATTCTTTACTCTACTGAATTATCAGCTAAGATGCTATATTTTCTAACAAGATTGGCTCGTGTGATAAATTCCTTCAAATTTAAGTAAATCGTGATTTTTATTATTGAAAAACAATATGCAAAGGTGGAACATTTTTTCTAAAAAGAGAAATCTGTATAACGAATATAATGGTTATATAATTATTTTTAAAATTATAGGCTTCCGTGAAAAATAATAACTTCATTGAAAATTCAGTCTTGTTGTTTTTGTACCTACTTATGTTTATTACATTTAATCGAATAATAAATTAAAATCTCGCATTAAATGCACGACATTTTATAGCAATGTATTCAATCAATAGCAAAATTCATATGTACTTATATATACACATATGAGTATGTAAAGATTTTATAATTCTATATTTAAGATAAATCATATGTTTATGAACTTGTTTCTTCATAAAATATAAAAAATGTATATGAAATATAAAAAAATAATATTAAAAGGATATGAAAAACAATTTCCTATCTTTTTGTCTTGATGAAGATTGAAATTTTTTTTATTAATTTACATTTTTCAAAAATCACTTATATGCCACAAAAGGTACATTTCCATTTACTATTCTTAAAATGATACAATATACGAATAAATCAATGTATTCCCTAGTTGAATTACATTACTCTTTAGGCATTCACTTAAATATATATCTTTTATATATTATATTCAGAATATAATGTGTACTTTTATTATTTTCAGAAAAAGAAAAAAAAATTGTACTACGTAGAGTCGATTTCTGAATAAATCAGTTTTCAAACTATTCGCATTTTTTCCACAAAAGTCATGAAAAGAAATTTCGAATTCTTTGTTTCAAAGAAAACCCAACAATGAAAGGAAGATTTTATTAAAGAGGCAAGATGCGCATCGGCGTAAAAATAACTAACTGTAGGCACCTGCTCTGATAAGTCTTTTACATGTAAATCTAAGTTCTTCGAAGAGGAGAAATCAGGAGAAAAGACGAAAGCAATGTAAGTGCTTGAAAAAAATCGAGTTAGTTTATTGAATATGAAAATCTCCGTATATTGTTTTGGAGCTCGTACATAGTTAAGCCTCTTTTGCAGTTGCATATAGATGTTTTCATAGTAGAGTTGGGAGAGTTTTTTTTAAGATCTGGCAAAAGAAAAGCGAAGATTCTCAGAGCTGATGAAGAGTCCAAAAATATAGAGATACACAAAACTATGCTCTTTCGAAATATCTTTTTTACTGAGATTTTTAACATACAGACAGAGAAAATTTCAAATATTTAATTAAAGCATGATGTTTTTCTTTTTATGCGAGTTTATCTGACAACATTTCTTTAAAAAGAGTGTAGGACTGAGAATAAGTTTATCACTGCATTCAAAAAATTAGTCTGAGTCTCAAGAATGTAATTTAAAATGAGGATCTTAACTCATTTTATTCTATCTAGAATGACGTTTTCGTTTAAAGGAAATTAGCTTTCTATCGCTTATTTCGTAATATTTATAGCTTTTCAATTCCAAGAGATTTATGAATTTATAGTCATTGAAGAATTGATTGATGTAGTATTTCCATCATGAGTCAATGAAAAGTTTGCAAGGTCTCAAAGAACCCTTTTATTAGCCAAAGCTGATTTCATTCTGTAGATGAGCTCCTAAAATTCAATACTTCGCCTTCATTTACAAAGCTTTTTCATGAAATGTCTTATCCAGAAATTTTCTTAAAGAAATGGGCTTCTTCATAACAAAGGAAAATATAATTATTTATAACAAATGAGATTTTATAAAAAGGATAATTTTTATAAGTCATCAGAGAGATCATTTCTCAAGCTTTAGAAGCTATCTTTTGTATGGAATAAAGAATAAATTTTATTTATTACTCATGCAGGGGTTTCATTTTTAGAACCAAGTTCCCAATTTATTAGATTGCTTAAATTCTCTTTTACACATTCGAAAAATTTTAGCACAGTATTTACTTATACGATGATTTTAATTATATTGACCCTCACAAATTTCGGCTGTACACATTAATAATAATCATTAAAATGTGTGCATTAATAATAATCATTGAAACACCGGTGTCCTGGCATAGAGGTAGCGCTTTTTTTTCTCATGATTTGAGCGTCCTGGGTTCGAGTCCCTGTTCGCGCATGGTTGTTCTTCATTTGTTTTTTAACTGCGACGTGTGACAATATGTCCTTTTGTATGAAGGGGTTGTGCAATTGAATGTGACGCATAAATTAGCTAAATCGCTGAAAAATAACTGTAAATGTATAACAAATAATTTGTTAGCGCTATAAGCCACAATAAAAACAAAATTTTACCTTAAATTTTTTTTTCCTGCTTACAAACAATACCAGCTTCACATCTCGTGGCTAAAAATCATTCCAAAATTTATCTTCTAAGTAATTGACAAAAATAATTAAATTTCTACTCTATATACTCATCATTAAAGTATTCAATTAGTTTTAACTGATGGAAAACAAAATAATTGTAATTTTAGATTATAGAATAAATCATTTGACAGTGGAATAAAATTAATAAACAAACTATGATAAAATGGATAAATAAAGTACGGTGATCAATAATTTAGTATCATAAGAATTAAAAGCTAAATTTCATTATTTATCGTCTTATAATATTCATAGCAGCTAGTATATTTTATTTTTAGATAAATGAATTAAAAAAAAGTTAAAAGAGTTAAAAATTTTGAAAAATGAAATGATGTTAGAAAAGAAGATTAACTTTTGATATTATTTCAAATTTTATGGAAATTAGTTCAGAGATGTTTTTTAATGATAAAAATATTGGTTACAATCTGCTCAGAAAATACATTTTAATTTTTAACAGTTCTACTTCGCTTCTTAAGAACCATAATTTGTTTTTCAATCTAGAATCAACTGCAGTGTTACTCTGTAGAGCTGGCGGCTGTCATTCAGTCTAATGTAGAAGATTAATTTTGAAACAAGAGATATTTTATGAAAAAAAAAGAGTGTGTGGCGCATAATCCTAAAAACTTAATAATAAAAATCGTCATATTTTTTTAACTTGTTGCATTTTATTTCCATCACTTAACCTAATTATAAATTCAATCATAAATAATGAAACAAAATACGTCTTCAAATTATCAAGAGACTCTTCTGATATTAGGCAATTCTGAGGTTGTGTAAGGTGGGTTAAATTCAAGTGACGTTACTCAAAGACTCGTAGCTCCATTTCTCTGAAAATTTCCGAATAAAAATTGAAATATTTATTATTTGTGATCATTATCAATAATGCCGAGACTTTCGCCTGAAAATAAGTATGGAATTTTGGCTACAGGTGATGTTGTAACGAAGCAAAATGATTAAAATCATATTACGTTATAATCAATGGACCATTGTTTAGCTACCGAAAAATTTTGCATACGAAGATATTTTACATCGTAGGTGATTTAACAAACAAAAACACATCGGAATATAAAATCATGAAAATTTATCTTTACTCATTTTTTTCAAACTTTTAATAAGAAATTTAATGTATAATTAAACGAAATTATGTTTTTTTTCCAAGCAATAGCTTTAAAAATGTTTCAGCAGAAGAATAGTTCTTCATCTTAGAATTCAAAAAGAAAATTTTCGTTTTTATCTGTTATTTGGTACTATCACTTATTTCTCAATTTTTTATTATTTTTAATATTTAAAATATAATTTATAATAATATATTTCGAAGAAAATAAAAATAATATTTATCCTGCATGAGCATGTTATGTTTTAAGGAGATAATTGATTTTTATCAACCAACATAAAACCGTCTTGCTGACAAAAAAAAAGTAAAGTAATTTTTACTGCAAATAAAACCTAGAAAAGTGTAAAGTTTTAGTACATGTTTGTATAAAATGAAATAAATATGAAACGAAAATATAAACATAAATACAAGTTTCTGTGACTTTTAAACTATCTTCATTTTAATTTAATAATTCAATGTTATTTAAGGCAAACATGGTTTAATATATTCGTGATACACATACTAATCAGATTTGTATGCTAAAAGTTGATAATTTCAAAGTACATCTAATAAGAAGATTCAAACAAAGAAAATAACTACTTTTTATAAAGTTTGAACCAATTAATGTTCTGGTAAGAATTTTTTTTTACATATCCTCGTTTTTATGAGTCTTATTTAATAAAATGTTTCTAAGAAATTAAAAATAAAAAAAAAATTATCCTGTTATGACAAAAAACTAATGATTAAAAAAAGTTTAAGTATTGCAATTTTAAAAAATCGAAGGAACTTGGCCTCTTCATTGATTGACGTGAAGGAGATATGCCAATCAGTGTCCCTGATTTTTCAATGTCTAAATTGATAAAATCATTGATTATCAAATTAATCTTTATAACTTGGTCAGGTTTATTAGCAAAATACTTACAATTTTTTATTTCAGTATTCTTAAGTATTAAGTCTTAAGAATATTTTAATATATACAATTAATTTGCACTAAAGGCCATATAAAGTAAGCCATATAAGTTATAATAAAATTTCAGAAGGAAGTTTGAAACGAAATAAATTACTATTATTTACCATCACTTAATTCCCTTTGAAAATGATACGATAGGTCTGATAAATTTATGTTTTATCTTGTAGAAATCATATACGTTGAAAAATTGCATAATCAAAAAAAAGTTTCCTACAATATATAAAACGTCAGTACTGAGCAAATTTATTTTCATCCTTCACAATTTTGAAAATCATGTTTAGTTTGAGGGAAAAGATATTTTATATTTGCTAAAATTTATTCACTTCCATTTCAAATTTAAATTTTATGACAACGACAAATATATAGGGTAATTCAGAGGACAGTATAAACATATTGATATAAGGTCTTTAATATATATGTGTAGAATCAAATATATATGAGTGTAAATAAATAGATATAGATTTATATATGAATGTAAATAAATAGATATAGATTTATATATAAATACTAGCTGATACCCGGCGTGTTGCTGCCGCAGGAAAAATAATCTAGTAAATATCATTTGGAATTTGAAATAACCTTGTTTAATTACGAATAATAGGAAAATTGATATGTATTTCCATATCAGCAATGAATGCATTCATTGAACTTGAAGGATATAAATTTTAAATGTGGAGCATAAATAGTTATTATATTTCTATTATTCTATTCTACAAACAAATATTTATTTTTATGCATTAGATTTGTGTAATCTTTTAGAATTGCAAAGCTTGAAGTTCTTTTAAAATGATAATGAAGAAAAATGTTTATTGTATCACGTAATTCATTTAATATTTTTTCAGAAAGATAATGAAAGAAACAATTTATTGTATCTCGTAATTCGTTTACGATTCGTTCAGAATTATCAAGTTCAGTTCTAAGAAATAAGATTAAAATGTTTTCTTTTAAAATTGATTAAGTATAAAAAATATATTTATACCATAAAATCATTCATACAGTTGAAATTTAAAAAAAAAAAACAAAGATGGGGCGAAATTATTTGTACTATAATATTTTCGGAAGCTACTAAAAAATGCTAAAAGTGTATCAAATATTTAGTTAAAATTTCAAACCTATAGGATTGGTTACCCTAAACTTTTCTGGCACCCTCTGTAATAAAACTATTACCTCAGAGACAGACTTGCATCGCATTTACATGAAATAGCTTCGAAATATTAATGTTTTGTTCGAATTTAGAATCTTTAATGAATATGTTGTGTATCCGTTGCGAGCTATTTTGAGAATAATCCATGGTTCATAGATCCATAGTTAAATATTTTTTTAATACTTTAAGATGATTGTATTGTACCTATAACCATGCTGTAACTACAAGTAATAGGTAGTAGAAGTTTTATCGGAATCGGATGATCGGTACGAAAGCGGATAAGAGACATACAGACAAATATTCATTTTTATTTATAGAGATTGAGAGGATAATTATGTAGATTCCAATTTTGGAAAATTTAGTAATGAAAGAACCTGAAATAAGTCAAAACAATTTTCGTTAAAGTTTTCTGTGAAAGTGAGTAAGCAAAATCAAATATATTGTTTAAATGTATGTTTAATTTATGTGTTTGTATTCTTCAAAGCGTAAATTACATTTTACTCCCTGAAATTCTTTACATGCACGTTTTCTGAATTTTTAACTATTTGCATTCCCATTGTGTTAATAGTTTATATTATTATATCTAAATGTTATCATATTATGTATTTAATCACAGATTTATTATCTAATATCAAAATTTTTCTTAAAATTTTAAGCTATTACAAATTCATGTTTAAAAATTGGAAATTTTTCTAAAGATAAATTACTGTTAGCACCAAACGGTATATGCATGGTACTTATAAATTAACTTCATGCCAACCGTTAAACTTAACAAAAAAACGATAAAGAATTTATGTTTATTGCTACCATTGATTAATTGCCAAATATGTATTAATATACTCAATACACTCGTCTACTCAATGTAGTTAATACCTTATATACATATGAGCTAAATTTCACATTAAACAATATTTGTTGCTCGAAATCTTAGTTTAGCAATTAATTATAATTGAATATTAATAAAATTCTTAAGAAGATGCATTTTAAAAAATATTTATATGCAATAATTCTTATCTTTTGCTTTGTTCACCGAATTGGAGCTGCGTTAGCCTGGTTGTAAACTTTCGGCTAAAAAGCTGTGGGTTTTCAGGTTGGAAGTTCGATTCTCCTGTAGAACTTGCATGTAAGGGGACCTGCTGCACTCTAAATTCGTCAGGGACGAACGCCCTCACGCGGGTGTAGTGTGAAGAGGGGGAGTCGCAACTAAGGTGTCGTTCTCGTCATCTAACAGTGGTTCAAAATTACGAGTTTCGACCCCAAATAGCTCTTTGGTTGCTTTACAACGGTGCATTAATATAACTAAACAGAACTTGTTTACTGACATATAGAACAAACAAGCCCAGATCAATTTTTGATCCTTAATCCTTAAGATGAAGCGTTTGAGAAGGTAAATTAGTTATTTAATTAATCGGTGTTGTTATTTTGATGGCAAGAAAAATGCCCTCACAATCCAAATAGAAAATATTTTTTTAAACAGATTACATTTTAGTAATATATATGTGTGATTCTATGTAATTTTTATAAAAAGCACCTTCCTTACTTACTGTATACTTTTAGACTATAATTATTTTATTTTTATTTTTATTTTTCAAAGAAAATGAACAAGAAAAATATGATAATATATGAGTAAAATTAACTAACAAAAAATTATTTTTTCTAAATTCCTTTCTTGTAAATTAAAATAAATATGTTTTTAATTCACCGTTTCGCAGAAAATAACAAAACTATAATATTCTTTTGAAACTCTAAATATAAGCGAAAGAAACTCTCCCCAAATTAAATTCGTGAATGCTAATAAATCTTCTAGATATAAATATGAAACCTTTGAACCTAAGAAAACGCAAAGAAGATAGGGAAATTTAACACCAAAAGAATAAAAGGCAGTTTGCAACATATGAAATATCCCTGCATATTGTTTTGGGAAAAACTCCTACTTAAGCCTTTGGTGAATCATAAGGGAAGAATGAAACTAAATGAGATCAATTTTAATAGATAAGCCGACGAAATGCAATAAATGTAGATACATGAAGAATTAGCTCTACAAAGACGGCTGACCAATGCTATGATGTATGCAAGGTCTATGATATGTAATGAGATGAGAATTTAAATCAGAATAGGAAGGAGTTACATTACGAAATAATAATTAATATAATGGAATCATATGCCAGTATATTAATCGAACAATATTCAAGATATACAACAAACATTCAAATCTGAATGGAAGTGGGAAATTTCATTTTCTATATTTTATTCTTTTGCAAACAAATTAATAAATGATTTTTGACCCACTCGAATAGATCGTTGCAAGTATTAAATATATCAATAATACTTAACGGATTCACCTACATATATATGTTAGTCACTGTTAGATTAAAAATTTGAAATATAACTATTAATGTTCTTATTCATTAATTTCAGAGTAATTAAACTTAGCAATAACTATACTAATTTAAACTCGAAAGTGTTCTCTAAGATATAATTTTTTCACTGTTAAACAGGATTAAAAAATTAATAATAAAATTACTTATTTTGAACCAATAAACAATGTCTTAGGTTAAGCCTAACTTTTAATTAATTTTCCTATTAACTTTTGCTACATAGATGTTTTTAAAATGGATAATTAACCTATTTTCTAACCAACGTTCTAACATTTTCACAACTAAAAAGATGCTTTCTAAATTGCTTTCTTTTTTTCTAATCAATAGATGGCGCTGAAATTGTTCAATTTATTTCAATTGCTGACAAGTCATTCTAAGCATTTTCAGGTTTAAGCGCGGAAAAGTTGAATTTGATATAATCCCCTGCAATGATAGATTTTCAATATAAAATTCCTTGGATTTATTCTACATTAAAGTGGTATGTTCTTTGTTTTTATATTTCATTGATGTTTGTTAACTTTATAGATTGATAATTTGATTTTACAGTTTGATAATTTTGATTTCATAAAATGATTTAGTTAGATGCAGCTTTATAGTGATCTTGGTTACAAATGAATTTTGAAATACTTTTTATCACTGCCTTATTGATATTTTGCATTGAAAAATTTCAATTTCTTGTGATTTTTTGATACATGAAGGGTCAATATTAGGACGAATATCAAACCCCTCTCATGAAAAATCTGTGGTTTGAATCCCTGCTTTTGAATTTTCGATCGAAATCTTTATCGTCTTCATTTTCATTCCATTTGATTAATCTGTGGTTTTAAACTTAGTATTTATTTATTTCTATTTTGGATAAGTTTATTTGTGTTTTTGTAGTTGCAGTATTTGCGCGCCCTAAGTACAATGCACGTGTATCTCCTTTAATTCAGAAGATATTTGTTTTTATGTTAATTTCTTAAAAAATGTTTCAATTTACAATTAATAATTTCTTATAGTATTATTAAACTAATACTAAATAATATTACTATATTAATACTAAGTAGAAAATAATAAATTAAATTCAGATTTCAATATATTTCAGGTAAAATATCTTATATGAGAATAATTTTTGAAATCCATCTATGATTTAGTTTAAATTACGTTGCCAATATACAGTCGAATCCGGTTAATTGGACCATTGGATAATCGGACCAGCCGCTTATTCGGACTGAATCTCAAAGAACCGAAACAAATCCTATGTACATAAGCCTAATATTATTCGCTTATTTGAACCAAAATTCCGTTTAAATGGACCAAAGAACGTGGCAGGGAAGATGAAAAAGAAGTCACAAGTCGCCTGTGTACAGCAGGAAGTCCGAAAGGGAAAAGAACCAGTGGGAGGGGAGCAAGCACTTTGTTTCTTAGAACGGGCAGCTCGGTAGTAAGCTCTTCAAACGTTGACTTGAATTTGATAAAAACTTTTTTTTTATTGTGCTTCGCATGCTGAATATCATGTAGATCGTTTCGAAGAATTTGTTTGTAAATTTATTTTTCAATGAATAAAGTTCATAAGCAACAGTAGTTCTTGTTTGTATGTTTGCCATACGCATGTACCGCACAATAAAGGTCATAATGACATTTTAATATATTACGTATAGCACGTCTCGTCTTGTAACATAGGGCATGTTCGTGTAATCGGACCAGCCGGTTATTAGGACCAAAATGATCGCGTCCCGATGTGGCCCGATTAACCGGAATCGACTGTATATATATTATAAGTAAGGTTATTTTATTTGGATTTTATTGTGAATTAAATAACATTGAAATGTTCCGCATGAGACATACAATATTTTCTAAATGTAACTGGAAAAAAGATGTTAAAATGATTTATATGGCATAAAGTTTTTAATTTATGTAGAAATTTAGGTTCTTTTGAATAATTAATTTCTATAAAAAATGTCAAGGTTTTCAGTAAAAATAAAATATGAATCTTGAGTTCCTGTCTTCCTCCCCTGCAATGAAATTCATTTTCTTATTGTTTTAAAATAAAATACTTTAAAAAAATGAAGTGAATCAGATGTATTAATTCACATGTTAATGATTATTGGAAATAGAAATAATTTTTAACTATACTTTCAATGAATATTTAACATTTAACACCACATCTCCGTATCTAGAACTCATGCTGCTCCTTTCCGGTTTGATATAGATGTAGATGGACTTTAATCAACAAATATTAGATGTAATTTAGGAAACTAGAATGGCATATTTATTGATACGAAATTCAAATTATATCAGGTACCACTTCATTTGACAATTATTACCATTTTAACTTAAATCATTCTTCTCATTATAAACATCAATTTCATACATTATTCTAGAAAAAAATAATAATTAACTTTGAACCATTTTTAAATAAAGTAGCCTTCATGAAATTGATACCATTCTTCTTCAGCGTAATGAAATGTAAATTTTGAAATCTCAGCCCAAAGAAAAACAAACAGCGACGAGGGGACCTTCTATTAAAGAGGCGCCATACACTTCTATAAGAGAAAGCAGAAACTCAATTGCAACTAGTTTCGGGCACCTGCTCTGATAAGTCTTTTAAATGCAAATCTGAAGCTTAAGTAAGTAAGAAATCACGAGGAAAGATGGAAAGAATGCAAACGACTAAACAAAGGGAGTCGGTTTGGAAAATATGGAAATGCCTGCTTATTCTGTTCATAGATTTAAACTGCTTTTGCCAACTTGCACAGATGTTTTCAAATAAGAGCCAGGAAAGATTTATTTTAGTGTAAGACACATAAGGAGTGAAGTAAAACAAAATCGGGTTAGATAAAAGATGAAGAATATTTGTAAAAAAATAACTGGAACATATAAAGAAAATTCTTCGTAAAATCTAATCTTATCTTAATACATTTCTAAGACAAAATCTAAATATGTTGTTGCCATTTTTAATCATAAAGTAATCTGATGATATTAATCTTTAGCTATTTAATAATTTTAAAATATTACTTATTCCTACGTTTCTACTGTTATACACATATGTTTGAAATTAGTTTTACGAATTCTGAAAATAGATCAATTGTGTGTAAGGTTGATAATTGTCTTGCTAGGCAATTTATATCAGACAAAGGAATTTATAGCTATTTTAGATTTTTTAATTGCAAAAAGCTCTAGTAACAAAAACTATAATATTTCTTTATATATTAATTAAATAACAGTAATAATCAAAACCATTACTTAAAGTAATGTTTATTTATTATCATACGAAACATTATGTGCTCTCGGATAAATAAATTTATATGAATGGTATTTCACATTTTTTTCATCATTTATAAGCATTGAAAAGCAATTCGTTATTGAGATACTTCTTTAAATAGCTAAAAAAACCTCTTTAAAAGTTAAAATAGAATATTATCCAAGCGCCTTCCAACGAGGCCCAAACGCTTTCTGAAGAGAATCTACCAGAGAAGAAAGCATCTGAAATTGAATATGAGAAAGAAGCAGTGCAATAGCAATATGTTAAATACTTTGAGAAGCTACCAAAATCGGACAATACTTCTCTATCACACCTAAACACCATGAAAACCCGTTTCAGCCATGAGATTCAAGCTCCCAAACTATTGGACTTGTGAACCTTTTTGAATAAAGAAAGTTTTGAGTTTTCTTGAAAAGAAAAATCATGAATCCACGATTTTTGAAGAAACCAGTAATAACTCGACATTGGAATAAAAAAACTTGGAAAAATTTAAAAGCTTTGTAAACAACAGCTAAAACTATTCTGATCTAGTTTCTTTCGTAAATGCAGTCATTTATATTTGATGTGTATATAAAATAACTTGTCTTGTCGTAGAAATGAATGTTTCAGTTGTATTCAAGGCTAATAGTTTATCTATCACAATAGAAGAACACGTGTACCATAGGCGAGTACACATTTATAATGCCTATTGCATAAACATGTTTTTGGGTTTAATGATATGATACAATACAATATCTGTCCTAAGGATAAATTTAATAGCTCAATTATAATTTACTTTACAACATTTAGGCTTAATAACTTACTCTTAATGAAATTATTTTAATGTATATAAAAATTTCCTTATTCGAGTGGTTATGTTTTAAATAAAAGCCATAACTGAAATTTCAAATATTTCTGGGGTTTTTTTTTCACCAGTCCATTTATTTTAAATATCATTTTAAACGATACATGATCAATCGCACTTCACAGTTTGAAAATACTGTATTTCCATTTCCGGGCATGCCTATACAGTTTCTGCTCTTTACAAATCATGATATGCTTAAGATTTCGTTTAGACAAAATTAAAGTATTTTAAATTAAATTTGAGCCTGTTCTTCAGAAAAATTTATTAAAATATATACTTATACTTGATGATCAAATCTGTACCTCACAAACTTAGAGGACTCTTTAAGATTCAATACTGGGTAAGAAAATATTAGATTTGATTTTAAAAAAAATTCAAATTATACACATTAAAAACAACTCGGAAATTCACAAACAGAAATTATGTATCACCTATTAATCATTATTTTTTAAAATATTAACTGTACCTATGATTACTAAGGTTTTTCTATTATTCATGCAGTCACATCATATTTCTTGAAACCATTTCATATGTTTGTATACCCATAAACAAATTATGTGTAAAAAATTCTGCATTAAATATTAGGAGTAAAAATTTGAAATATGATTTATAAATGTATATAATTAACAATTTATTGCAAATCGCAGCTTTAAAAATATATGAAATAATTGTTACATTTGATAAATTTCACAATGAAGTGATGGAAAAGAATGTCCGAGATTTTAAAATTGACTGCTAAATAGTCACGCCTAGCGATTTCCTTGAATTGTTGTGGAGTTTAGAATAAATATTTTTAAATGTTTTCATAGAATTTGAATTATTTCGAGCAACAAAATTGTAAATTGCCAAAATTCAAACAAATTCAATTTTTGTGATTTTGCATGTTACAAATGGTAGGAAAACAATGCCTAATTCAATAAAATACCTTTCAGTAAATGAATTTTTACCGCATTTTGAAATGCATTTGCAATCTTGATTAAAAATAATTCGTTAAAGTACTTGCTGGTAAGGACTAGTCAATCTTATACTTGAAGATATGTGCGATGATGTAGAACAGCAAAGCATGTCACAGACATTTCTCAGGATCACTTCTTCGAACCATAACCTTTAAATATAAATGTCAAATAGGATAAAAATGTATATTCAGTACTACACCAAGACGAAAACATGTTTTACCGGTCCATTGGGATTCCCAAAGCGTATTATCTGTAAATGTGCGAGGAATCCATTACGATTGCTAGGCCAGAAGGAAGGACAAATGACAACAATTTTTCCCATGTACAAAATGCTGACGCTAATATTGTATATTTACCATCATATGAATTATAAACAATTGAATTAATCTAATTGAATGATTGTGCAATACGGTTGACATTCCAGTTATCTAGACTTAGTACCTTCTCTGTTTCACCATGATTGCTATATCCTTAATGATTTCTACAGAAACAATTTCTCTTTCGCAACAAACGCCATTGTATAAAATTTCTTAGAATTCCCTGCTCAATTTTCATGACCTGATTATTTCATGACTAATTATTTCTATAGTTCTAAGAATATTGATTATTTCTCATTCTATGAATATGGGCACTTTTTACGGATCGAATTTATTTTTAATACATAAATAAACAGATTATTTTTGACATATGAAAATTTATGATGCATAATTATCGGTAATCTATTTTTCATATAATTATACTATATATGTAAATAATATAATTATATAGAATATTAGTATTTCTACGTATAATTATATAGAAAGTTTATGAAGTGTAAAAATTGAACATTTCGTTAAAATGCGATTCGTTAAATGTGAATTATAAATTTAGTGGTTACTAAAAAGATGAATAGAAAATTAGAAAAAGAATAATATGAGCAGTCTTAGCATTTTCATTACCAAATGAGGATTTAATAAATATCCCCAATAAGAAATTCTTCGAAGGAATCAAAAAATGAAGATTCGAGTAATTTGTTGAAAGTTTTAATTCTATAAGCGTTTTTCTTTATCTCTCTCAATATCTTTTATCGATCTTACAATATAAGAACGGATTTAGTGGTGCTTCTTACTTCTGTAAAAACAAGAATTTCATATTATTTGCAAAAAAACGCAGAAACTAATTTAGTATTTTCTGGGGAAAATTTTTTATAAGGTCGATACAACAACTTTCTTCAAGCAACGAAATTAACATTTTATATTTTGTTAAGGGCAACAAACTATGGTATAGACTTTTATAAATGATACAATTCAACGTTAGATAGCTCTCTTAAGAATCTTTTAGGATCTCTTAAAAGATCGCATCTTTTAAAATCTTTCAAAGTAAGAAATCAAGTGAGGAAAATGAAATAATTTATATGGATAATTGCGGTATTATTGAATAAAAACAATCAGTGTCGTGCTGATGAATATTATTTATTTTTTTGACAAGAAACAATGACTAATATTAATTTTGTGGAATGGGTAAACTGAAGAAATTTTTTTATTAATGTAATGTAAAATTTAAAATTAAACGGAGCTGATGTAAAAACAAAATATTTAACTATAAATATTTGTTAAATGGTTAAAACTTCATGAAAATATTAGCAGTAATGTTCTAGATAAAATTTAAGGAAGATCTTGAGTTATTTTCTTATAAACAAATATTCATTTATAATATTTTTTTTAAAACTATTACATCCTAAGATATCAGAATGTACTGTAAAAGAATAGATTTTTTTTAAGCTGACAAAATTCAATATATTTAAGCCGCATAGTTTATGGATAGTTAAATTTAATCTTTTAACAATATGTTGCTCTTAATTTTGAAATTTAGCACTTTTTAGCTATTATCTAGAATTATCAATAATTATTGCTATAAAAATGTGGTTAAAATTACGAAAGAATGAGATTTAAATTAATAATAATAAATAATTAATCGGCAAATTAAATTAGCTTTTAAACCATATTAAGATCAGATAAATTTCAATTTATTATATGTAGCACTACGATGAATAGCTGTAAAAATTCCACTTTTACCTTACAATTTAAAACTTTTAAGAGGAGTATTAAACTGCAGTTCTTAAGTAAATTATTTTCCCTCCGATGGATGTGAAGTTGAATTCCTGGAACATCTGAAATTTTGCTTTATTTAAAGACAAGAAAAATTACACTTGTGGTTATGAAATAGCTTATTGCCTTTTAGAAAATCAAGCTTAAGAGAATTAAATTTCTTTTCAGTATTTAATTTTAGAATTCAAAAAATGTTTTCTCACTTAAAATCTTTCTTTTAATAAATCGAATAATTTTTCACCCAACCTTTAGTTTAAAATTGAAATATATTTTCCTTCATACTGTGAAACAAGATATAAGGAAATGTAATTTTTATATTTTCTTGACTTTCTAAGCTTTTAATTTTCTGTTTATAATACGGAACTCGATTTTCTAATAATCTAACTAAAAAAAATAACAAATACTTGATGTGGTAGCAAGAGCTTTATTCAATAAATTCGAAGTAATCAAATTTTGTATTTTCGTTTAATTTACGCATTATGCACTCAATTTATTCAAATTAAAAAGAAATTTAGTTTAACTTATGAAATACATTTTAGTTTCTTTTCTGTGTCATGGTTATACTTTTACAAATTTTGTTTCGAGCAATTTCTTTTGGAATTAATCTATTGATCCATAATAAAAGTGGTAAAATGCTTTTTCCCGTGATTTAAAGAGGTATTAATGTGTTTTTTTTATCAATTCTATTAAAAATTACTTTGAAATTTAATTTTTTAAATATTAACATGGCATTTTAAAGAGGATTCTAATTTTCTTTGTTAATTGAGCTCGCCGTACTGCTTATTTGAAAAGTACTTATATAGACGCTAAATTTTGAAAAAAAATTGACTTTAGATGCCGACGTATGGAGACCAAAAGAGAAAAACCCATTGTTCAAGAGCTCGTAAAGTAGAAAAACCAGGGTTTGTTTTTTCAATGATAGTAACTTACATGTTATGAAGTGTTTTAAATAAAATGTTCATTTTGAACATAATTGTTTGAACATAAATGTTTTGATAATTTTTGTGGGAGTCCCTGTTATGTCACACAATTAGTCATAGGTGACTTTACTTTATACAATACATTTCGTAAAGGTTTTTTTTCCTCAAAAGCATCTTTTTTTTAATACATAAATCAGCAGAGCTTCCCAAAACTATGCGATGTTGCAAATTGTAACTAGTTACCGTTGGCAACTATTATTTTGATTTTTGATTCATGTAATTATACTCTCTACTTTGAATTCTGAAAAATCATGTACCTGGTGATGAAATATTCCTCTACGAAATTTTATAAGAGAGACTCACTTGATAATAATGACAAATAAAGAATAAATTCCTAACTTTGCTATTAAACGCATTAATTATCAAGCATTTAATAGTAAAATATATATAATGTGTTTAAATATGGTACCCATCTAAAACTAATTCATTATTTACGAATGTATCAACTCGTTTATTTTGATTTCATGACATTTTATTTGACTCTTCAGTTAAAGTTCTATTGAAGATAAAATCTGTAGTAATTGTTAACAAATAGTTTTTAGCACTGACTCATGTATATTTGTACATTTGACGTCCTCGTATAACAGTAAAGCATCTTTCGCTTGTCTGGGCGTCCTGGGTTCCGGTTTGGGCAGGATTATATTTATTCAGTTCTATCTGTGAGGTGTGTGTGTGAATGTCCTCTTCTGTAAAAAGGGGTTGTGCAAGCGAATGAGTAATGTGTGAGCGGCAAAATCGTACACTTGGCTCTTGTTGGCGTTACTAAAACAAGAAACGCACCTTACTTGCTTAAATCGCTGTCTTCGCAACAGCGGGTTTGTCCAATGGCAAGTGCCAAAAGAAACAACACACATTTGGAACTGAATAACAGTTATGTACTTTGAATGCTATACATATTATAGTAAAATACATTTTATAATTCAGAACAATCTCGGCAGTGAAACTTTCTTCCATAGTCAGTTATATGCTGATAAGCGTTGCTTATCGATAAATTTCCAGCTTTTGAGGAAGCAAATAATCCATGCAAAGGTGCTGGAAAAATCTGAAATACATATATACAATTTAAACTTTATTTAAAATCGTTTTCATTTCCAATTCAATTGAGAGAGAAATTTATCTGCTACACGGTCGGCCTTGGTGTTTAACTTCGTTTTTAAAACTTTCCAAATGTAAAGATATAAACCCTTGTCCTTGTTTTTTTAATATATATTTTTGATGCCGACTGGTAAAACAACCATAAATTGATACTAAATAAATTGATACTATAAACTATTTAATGGCATACTTCTTTTCAGTGTGTGCGTGTGTCTAAACTCCATGCCATCTGCTAATCTGTTTAAAATGTAGATAATTTTTATCATCTCATGTATAATATGTCATTTTGTTTCTAGTAAAGCATTTAACAAAAATTTGGATTTTCATTGTCTATACTTATAATAAAGCTCAATGTGTGTGTGTGTGTGTGTTTTGGCGCTCTACAGGCCAGACCATTGGACCTACAGCTACCAAATTTGGCACATTTATACCTTGAAGGTCGGGAATGTGCACTTCGGAGCCCTTTGTTCGAATTTTTAATTAGAAATAATTAAAAATTAAGCTAAAATTTAACATTTTTTCCGCTATAACTTCCGAAGATATTATCGCACAAACATGATTTTTACATCAAGTTAAAGATTAAAAAATCAGCTTTCTAATGGGCCAGTATTTTAACATTTAACTTAAATTTCTATTTTTAACGAGTTTTCAAAGAAATTTTAATCCTGCAAACCTAACACAGGAAATGAAAGAGGACTACGCTGATTCATTCAGTAACAGAAAACATCTGCGGTTTGAAATAAATATATCAAGAAACGATCAACAGAAAAAAAGTTTATTCGTCAATTAATCATCAAAACAAAATAAATAAACAGGCATATTAGTTACGCATAAAATACTGAAAATGTGGACGTTTCCCTGCAATAAATTCTGAAAATATTACTGCACTAAGGTGATTTTTACATCAAGTTAAAGATTAAAAAATTAGCTTTCTAACGGTATCGGTTTTTTAACATTTAACTTAAAATTCTAGTTTTAATGAATTTTTAATGATATATTTCAATATTTTAAATATATTTCAATAATAATATATTTCAGAGAAAACAGTAAAATTTTAAAACAAATATAAAATGTGACATTTTCTTTAAAAAATGCAAGGCAAAGGATTCTGCGATCGTTCGCAATATTTGTCATTAATTCAATAAATTATCTTTATTTATACAGGATATGCATTAAAATTCCGCTCCAATGGCCAATTTGTAAAATATTATTAATAGGCACATATATAGTTTAATACTATTAATTTGATCTAAATGAAGTAAATAATTACATTTATCTAGCTAGAGTCAAACAATGCATTTATGAATAATGAGTTTTAGATTTCTTCATACTTTGCTCTGTGAGTCATATTTTACATAATATTTTTATTAATATATTAAATAAAAGTTGCTATAGCAATCAGTCTTCTAAATCAATAATTAAAACTGACTGATTTATAAAATTAAAGAATATTATTAGGAAAACGTGTTCTTTTAGAACTTTCCGTCCATCATCTTAAAGAAAAAATTAATTTCAGGCCAATCAATGCCCGGAATTACTTCAAGGCTAATGGATATGTGATTTTAATTGAAAATTTTAGAGCGCATTACTCATGGCAAAATAGTAGGTCACCAAAGGCGGCTAGTATTAATATAAATGTAATAAAAACCGACTCATTGCCTTGAAATACTTATTTAAAATGTAATAGCGCATTATACAAATTACTGAATTAAACGACAAAAGTAAGGAAACTTTCCATTTCATTGCAGCTATCTACTATATGTGACATTCTTTTTCATCTTAAAAATTTTTGCATTAACATATCATGAGACAGGTGCTTTTCTACAAAAACAACAAAAATATAAAAACATTGCTTCAAATTTCTATATCCACTAATTTATAGATATAAAATTGACGACTGATGGATTGATTGAAGTTAGAGGTAATAGTAGCTAAAAATTTAAATAAAATTTATTTCAAAATCAAAAACAAAGGGTAGGTATTATTTACTTTAAAAAGATAGGACAATATCTATACAACCAAATTTTTACGCTTTAAGTTATCCAAAGGAAGATTTAAAAAAATTATTTAAAACAATGTTTTTTTGATGTATTGACAATTATAATACAAAATACTATAAATGTAACAAAAATATTTGAAAATTAATTTAATTTGAGAAATAAGTAAATATGCAGTAAATTTTAATGAAATTTAACCAAAACGGTTAACACTCTACACAAAATGGTAATGCAGCATTCTTATTTTTCTTTGCGCATATGTTATTGAATATAATGATGAATGAAATGAGCCATAATCTAAGAAGGAGTTCGAGATGCTAAGAAAATATGGGTAAAAATATGCTCGTTTACCTAAATATTATAGACATTTATATGCATTTTTTTTCATAAATTGATAACTTATTTTTTCTAAAACCACCTATAAATGAAAGAGTAGTTCACCAACAATAGAATCTTTGGTTCATTTCATTGCCCATAATATTTAAAACACAATCTGAAATTTTTATGTTAAAACTTTTATTAGTTTTTGAGATATCGTGTTGAAAGTGCAGACTTTTTAAGAAAATTTTTAAGAAAATTGAAGTTAAACGACAAATTTTAGCTGAAAAAATATGAGACTCTGGCTTATAGGCCAGGCCATTATTTTCTTAGAAATGACAAACTGCTTTGGAAAGAGGAAAGTCTCATCTACAAGAAATAACAATTAGAAAAAAATCTCCAATGTGGTCGATAAACAGTGTTTCTAACGTAGTCGAATACCTTAAATTAATCATAATATTTGTGCATCCAAATATTATTGCTTTTGGAGAAAACAGGCATTTTTGTTGGTGAATGAAACTTTTGATTGCTGTTGGGATAGTTAAAATCATTACAATAATTACATTCTTTCAAATAAGCGGTTCAAGTTTATAAAAATTTATTCTATTATGATTAATGACGATTTAATGCGAATCAACCTAAAATACATGGGAACTGTTTAGTAGAATTGGAACCCGAGGCTATAATGTGTCTACCTAACAAATTTTAATATCTTTATCCAAATAATTGTGCTGATAATGTTAGAAGAGAGTATTTTGTTAATAAGTGTATATGTCGATTTTTGATTATTACATAGTCATTCACATATCAGATTTAAATTCCATAATGTGTAATTTTTCTAAAAATTAGATTAGATTAAATTTCTAGATTAAAATTAGTATAGTACATATTATTTAAGAAAAGAGCACATTTAATAAAATTCTATACCCTCTGTTCAACTAAATCCAAGTATTACTTACTCCTATGGTACGGTGACTTTTTTTTTTCTTCTGAATTAAATAGAAATTATTTAAAACCATGATAAAAAGCATTATAAGTACTGGTTTGCTTACTTTCTTCTAGATTTTAGAAAAAGCAGAACGTTATTGAGAAGCTGATATATATATTTGAATTCCAATCTGAAATTGGTTTTTATGCGATACTTTTATCAATTTATATTTACCAGCCTACTTCCTTCTTTGGGGGGGGGAGGGAGGGACTGGAACAGGATTATTTATTTATATCGATCATAAATATAACTGAACAGATTCTCCATTTTTTTTTCTAGCATTATATCTCCAAAACAGTTTATAGACGAGCCTGTCATGAATTACCTACGAACGTCTTTCACAGCCGGGCATACCACCCGCGCATTTCTGGAATTCGAACTCATGGGACGGTTATGCATATGTGTATTTTAAACTGGAACACTTTTGAACTCCACTAGATGATTCTCTAAACCCATTACGTTTGAAATAAATGCAGTTTTAGTATCTTGATCTTTAATTTGCTCATAATCAACCTTTGGTATTTTACTCATCGGCTGGTGCGAAGGAAGAGTGGGGGATAAGAGTAATGTTAATAAACAGAGCTGGGTTGTTAAACTTTCCAGTGGAACATTCGCATTTTTGATCTCCCGCCTAATTCTTTTCTCCTTTTTGTTATTTCTGTTTAACCGTTAGTGGTCTTAATGAATTTTACTGTCAGTTCTGTTGTATTTGGCATAGCTTTCGGATACATTTTGGGCTCTTATCTTTTCACCATTTAAAACCCTGCTTTCAATTCTCTATGGCAAAATACACAATATATCAGTGGAAGGTGCTTGTATTATAAATGAATTATTAATCTAAAAGGATTTTTTTTAAAAAAACAGAACTTTATTTGTGTGTGTTTTCAATGTTCGGCTAAGAGACGCAAAACCCTCGTCCTATGGGATGATTCTTTTTATGCATGCTCCTCCCCACGCGTTTATCTAGCATAAAGGCCTTTCACAACGAAAGGGTTAAATGATTCCTATATTTAAATATATTTAACAATTGAGCACCATTACTAGTAGGCAATTCATTTATAACTTTTTTTAGTAAATTTTGTGTTTGAAATAATTTAAATTTCAAAGAACAGCAGTCATTTGTTTCTGAATTTAAAAAATGGCAGGCTTTCATTCGTTTTTATTTTATTATATAAAAATAGATCGTGAATAGCTATTGCTCTTTTGAATGCATTTTTAACCCAAATATCATATTTTGTAAAGTTAAATAAATAATAAATTTAAATTTAGAATTCAAAACATCGTGAATAATAAATTATTTTAGTGAAATTATAGATTCCTTATTCTGCAAATACATACAACAAATTAAATCATGGCAAACAATGTACATTATTGTTATTTAACTACCTGATTAATTATAAAGAAATTTATATTTCACTTTTGTTAACATTTGAATAAATTGTTTTACTTTAACTTCGAATGGTGTTAAGTGACGAAAGGTAAAAATACAAAACAGATAATGGATAACTGTTTTACATTTGAATATATTTTTAATGAAACTAGTATATATTTTGTATAGTCAAATAACGAATTTGTGTTTAAAATTTATCTAGGAAATATCACACATAATAATTAATTTAGGAAAATAATCCCTTATTCTGTGAATATATACAATACATTAAATGATGACCAACAATTTAAAACATAATTATTTTAATCACACATTTAATCATTGAGTAATTTATATTTCTCTTTTGTTAACACTTGAATTAAATAGTTCCATTTTAAATTTGAATTGCGTTAAGTTACGAAAGAAGAAAGTTTTAAAAAATCAAAACTTGAATGAAAAAAGTGAATTCTCGAGAGTCAATTCCAGAGCATTTCCAGATGCATTTTTAATCGCATGATTAAATATCTATAAGAGGAATGCATTTTTTATGGAAAAAAATGCAAAACAACACGACAGAAATAAAATAACCATTTATTTTCATTTTTACATTTTCTTGCGGGACCAGTGCTCTCAATAACAGATTACAGAACCATAAAAAACAGCTTACCATGTCACGCTACATATGGTTGCAAATTTCTTATTTAAAAATAAATTTCTTTGGGGCTCTAAAGGCAATTAAAGTTAATTATTATTTACTTGAATACACCTAAGGGAATGAACAATGAAAATTCAACACTTTTTTTAATTAACCAAAGTGGTTGTTTTTATTTCATTATTTTAATAATTAGTTTACTCTTTTTACCGTCTATTATTTTTTTCCAGCAAACATCTTATGTTTTGCACATTACATTAAGATTGAATTTAATTTGCATCATAAAGAAAATATGGAAATATTTTTTATTTATTTTCTTCAGAAGTTCCAACTTAAACATAAATTAACTTTTTTGTAAGTTAAAAATTATTTTATACAATAAATATTATGTTATCATTTTTAATAATGCATATCTATGATATGAATTAAAGTTATACTCTAAGCATTTATTCAAGAACTTAGGAAATGCGATACAAAAACTTACTCATAAGAAATTACATAATTTATTTAAAAGCTGAAGCAATGAAAATATAATAACGTTTTATTCCTTTCAAGGGCCATGGAAAGTATTCTTCCACTAAATTCCTTAATTTTTGTTTGAAATTTTGCCGATTGGCATATGTTGGGACAAATTTTTCAATCAGACAGAAATTCAAATGCTTCAGTTACTTAACTCAGTGTTTCTCAACCTTTTAGTATTCCCAGCCCAATTTTCAATTATAATTTTCATCGCGCCTCACCCCCCCCCCTTCCCACTGCATACAATAAAATATATACAATAATAATGTATTTTGAGTATTTTGGAACTAAATCTACACTACAACCTTAATTTTAAACTTTATAAGTTACAAAGAATACTGAAATTTATTGACATTTTGCACCACCGATTCTCAGCATGGAAAAAACAAGAATCCTATGCATTTTTAATGCTCTTGCGTCCCGCCATGTCGGGAATTCTCACGGTTTCGTGAGAAGTTTCGATTTGTTTGGAATTTATCTGGTCAGCTTAAAAGTTAAGTTCGGAGCTTGCGTAGATGTGAACAAATGTTTTCTCATAGGAAGAAGAAAAAGTTCTATGACGCCAATTTCAATTCCAGACTATCTCATTCGAGTCGATCCTTCTATCGCTATTGAATCTATTCTGAATGTGTATGTTATATATATTTTCGTGTAATTACAATTTACCGTATTAAATATTCACGGCAGCAGACTTATGCATAATCATGGATAAATTTTTAAGCGGGCGTAAGCGAGCATTGGATGATAGACAAGCATCAACAAGTACACAGACGAGCGTGGTTCCGAAAATAAAATCAAGAAAATAGTCTCAAGAATACTTAAATTTTGGATTCACTAGCACTGAAGTAAATGAAGAAGAAAGGCCCCTGTATATCATTGGCTCAAAAATGTTGGCGACATACAGCATGAAACCTAAGAAACTTAAACGACATTTGGAAACGCTTCATAGTGAGTACGTAAACAAACCCAGAGAATTCTTCGAATTAAAATTAAAATCATATGAAAAGCAAAAATCATTGTTTTAAAAAAATTTGTCTGTGAATGAGAAACCTTTAATTGCCTCTTACAAAGTTTCTTATAAAATAGACAGATGTAAAAAGCCTCACACCTTTGGTGAAGATTGTAGAAATTATGTTTGGAGATAATTTTGCAAAATAATTGCAGTTTATACCTCTTTCAGATGATACTGTTACCCGTCGAATTGCTGATATAGCTAAAGATGTAGAATGACAGCTTTTGTCGAAATTACGTTACAAATTGTTTTCAGTACAACTCGATGAGGCAACAGATAGGCAATGAAATGAGTATCTTTATTATTATGTTAGATTTTGTGATGATTTGTCAGTAATAGAAAAATTATTTTTCTGGAAACCAATAGAACTCAAAGCAACAGCACTCGCATTATTTGCTATCTTAAATGATTTTATGAATGAGACAAACATAGAATGGAAAAAATTGCGTCGGAATATGCACCGATGGTGCTCGTTCTATGTCCGGAAGATTCCAAAGTATTCAAGCACTTGTGAAAGAAAAATCGCCACAGTGTCGTCTGGACACATTGCCTGATCCACAGAGAAGCTTTGGCTTCCAAAGAAATGAGTCCTGTTTTGAATATTGTGTTAACTACGGTTGAAACCGTAGTAAATTATATAAAAATGAGAACCCTGAAATCAAGTATCTTTCCCGCACTTTGTAAAGACAAGGGTGCAGTACATTCAGCATTACTATTTTATTCCGAGGCAAGATGGTTATTACGAGGGAAATTTTTGCAACGTGTTTATGAATTAAGAGAAGAAATCGTCGTTTTCCTAGAAGAGGAAAACATACCGGAAGCTGAGGATATTTATGATGAAATTGAGCTACATAGTCGACATATTCAAGAAATTAAATAACTTGAATCGTCAACTGCCAGGAGCAAATACACATATATTGGATATGCTTGATAAAGTTAATGCTTTTTGTAGGAAATTGGAATTGTGGAGAAGAAATTTAAAGCAAGAAAACAATGTTTGCAAATTTGATTGATTGTATTAAAACTTACAAGGCTGAAGAACAACATGTAAAAGTTGTTTTTGTAACCATTGAAAATCATTTAGCAATGCCAGCAAATAATTTTAAAAAGTACTTTCTTGCTGACGACAAACTGATATCAAGTTACAAGTGGGTGAGGAATCCATTTCAAAATACATCCAAAGGACTCTCAATTGAAGAGGAAGAAACCTTCATAGACTTCACGGCAAGCGGCGAAACCAAAAGACAATTGAGTAATAAATCACTCTTTGAATTTTGGCAGGGGTGGATGATGAGTTTTCTGCACTAAAACCAAGGGCATTTCGAATTCTACTACCATTTTCAACATCTTACTTTTGTGAAACTGGATTTTCTGAGGTGGCTTCTTTGAAGACAAAATATAGATCTCAACTAAATATAGAAAAAGAACTGAGAGTGCTTATCTCTAATATTAAACCCTCCTTTGAAAAACTTTGCTTTGCAAGACAGGCCCAAGGAAGTCACTAATAATTATTAAATTTGTTTTTAATTTAGTAAGTTGTTTTAATTTAATAAGTTAATTATTAAATATGTCAAAATGTATTTTGTTTTGTATGTATGTGTGTTCTTTCCTTTCAGTCACTTAATCTCTTGGATATGCTCGCGCCCCCCTAGGCCACAGGTTGAGAATCACTGACTTAACTCACACAAAATGGCGTGACTTGATTTTTTTACTTAATTATTAATTAACTAACTTAATTAAATTTATCTAATAAACTAAGTGGATAGCCTTTCTTAAATCACTCTCAATCCAAAAAATATTTTAATATTACAAGACTAGAAAAAAAGTTTCCTTTTACAAAGTTAAAGCAATTTATCACTTTTTGAGATTTGTTGAAAAGCAGTAAAGTCTGAAACTACATCATACAAAACAATGGAACTTTAAAATTGTATTTAAATTTTAGATAGAACAACTGGAAACAAAATTCTTTTTCATTGTAGTTTTATTGGCACAAATAAAGAAAAAATGTCAAATATTTAAATCAAATAACAAATATTAATCTTAGAGGAAAAAATTATTTTTTGAATTCTAGTTCAATGCTGTAAAGTGCGTTTTTAATTTTTAGAGAATAGGAAAATGAAAATTATTTGCGGAAAATTAGCTGAAAACTTTAATATATCATTTAAAATGTATGTAAAATATTTAATATTTTTTTGAATTCCTTTGGCAGCTTTCAAATAATTGCAATAGTAATTTTATTTCTATTTTCAATCAATGTAATTGTTGAGAATAATTTTGACTCATTAAATATGTTTATATGCAGGTAATCAAGACATTCAACACGTGTTTAAGAAAGTAGTTGTGCATATGTGCAAGGCAACTGCAACCTAACCTCTGAATAATATTAATTTTCTCTTAGTTTTTATCCTTGACTTACCTAATTTCTAAGAAGATTATATGAGTGAATCCTAAAACACAGCAACAGATTTTATGTCTAGAAAATGTTTTATATATTTGTACAAATGAGAAAAAAATATATCTTAACATTACCGACGAGACGTCTTGCCTTCCGATTGCAGGTTTCTGAGTCTAAAATGTGTCACTTATGCCAGTTTAGATTATTGAACTTTCTTAAGTATATCTGAAGAATACCTTTGCTAATTTTTTATAAGAAATGTCAACAGCTGGAAGAATTGACACTTGTTTTTGATAACTAATATCCAGTAAGTAACGTTGACAGTGTTAAATCCATGTTATTAAAATCATGATCTGGGTAAAATATCTTTGTCAATCGCGATATATTCAAAGCTCCCAAATGGGAATTATATGTGGAAGCTTGAAGAAGGGGTGCAAGTTCAGGCTTTGTTCTCATCTTCTGATCGCGGTTCAAAATTAAGAGGTCTGTCTCAAAATAGTCCCAGTGTTGCTTTAAAATGAAGCGTTAGTAAAACTAAATTAAATCAAATTAGAAATACAACTAATTTAAAGACATTCCTTATGAAATATGCCGGTTTTATAAATAACAAAATAAATCAAGTCGGATTTTGATTTATTAATTAAAAGACATTAAAGGGCGGAGTAAATAAAACCGTGTCATAAATTCTATGAAATGGGTTCGGAGCATATTAATTTAGTATTCATTTTTCGGTTGAAAATTTGAATCAAATAGACATTTTCAATCTCATTGTCTTCTTGCGTACAACTGACCACTTCTCACAATTGAAAGTAACAGTATCGACAGGATTTGATCTCTCGAGATTTGCTATCTGGAGAGATGGGGGCTAAAACGAATGACTTTTGCATACAATAGTTTTTAGAAAATGCAATGATTGTCAACAAAAAATGTACAAAGACCTTGAGTTAATAAATTTTAAAAACTCTTTTAAGAAAATGGCTTCATTAATGTTAAAAAAAACTTTGGTGATGAAAAAATTTGCAAAACCATGAGACACAGAGAGAAATGAGTTAAGACAAATAACTTTATCATCAGGCTTAAAATTATTTTTATTTTCATATAACGAAAGTTAGGGATATGTTATTTCTTATAAAATGCATTGTACTTTTATAATTTATACTATTAGTTTTTTTTTTTCATTTAACGATTTTTCGGGGTTTTTTAAATTGTTTTTCATCTTTAAATGTGTTTTTATTAGAAATTTGAATTTAACTTTAATACAAGAATAGAAAGGTTTTTACGCTTATTTAAATATCTATTATTTAAATATCTATTCCCTAATGTATTTTCTTAAGGTGCATTGGATATTCATGCAGATTTAAGGATTCAAAACAAAGTTTTGTGACACCAAACACTGCATTGTAAATGGCAAACAAGATAGAAAGCCCACTTCTATGCTAAATTGTTTGATTTTCCTTAAGTTTTAGGCACAGTACAAAGTATATTTTTGATTTTTACGATTGTATATAATTTATACAAGTAATACACCATAATAAAATAAAATATTCTGATGCATTTTTCTGATGCATGCATTTTTCTAGTACTATCTTTTTATAATTTTTCTTATTTCCTTAATTCTTACTTAAATTAATATCTTTTGATTAAAATAATATATTCGCTCCAATGCATAAGGGTTAAAACATGAATTTCTAATTAAAAAAAATTCTCTTAATCAAGCCTCTTTCGTTTTCAAAAAATTTTCATTCTCCCTTTCTCACGATCATGCTATTATTTCAGAATGTTTTTTATTTCGAAAATTTGAATTAGAAATTTTTACGACGAAATGCAAAATTCTTCTAATTTTTATAAAATTCTCCTGATTTTTTTTGTGTGTGTTGTGATATTATATGGCTGATGATTGTAAATATTTTGGAATCAAAATATGAAAAACAAAATATTTTCAAACTATCTTCTAAATAGCGCCACATATGTGAATTCATAACTTTTTTACTAAAATTCAACTAACAAATGTTAAAATTATTTTTAAAAAAATTCTGTCTAATAAATTATTTAAAATTGTAGTTCACATGGGTGATTGAAAAATTAGTTACTAAAATTCATTATTACAAACATGAAGCCTAAGAAGTTAAATAAAAACCTTTATCAACCAAAATTATTTCGTAGCTTTGAGATTGCTACCCGAGAGGTATAACCTATTGCTCTAGGAAACAATAATAATGTATATAAGTTATCTTTATCTTAAGTAACTCGAGACAGCCATTACTTTCGTGCGATGTAGTATGAGAAAATCATATTTACTGTAATTTCCAAACCCCTACATATATATATTTGCTTAATTCATTCATACAATCTAATTTTTCGATCCAACGTTTTCCAAACAAAGTAATTTTATCTGCTCAAATAAGTTATCATTAATGTAGTCATATATTTGTTTATTCATATAATATGAGCCCTTTCTGCTGTAAGTCATCATTTTCGGATATATAATAATAAATGTTGGGTTTCTGAAGTAACTTCAGCTGGATATATGTTGGCTTATTAAAAAGCTCTCCATATTTTTGCCACTTCTGTGAACATAAATCAGTTAATGCTTATTATTTTATGTAAGTTATTTGGAATTTTCAGATTTTTTAAATATAAATCTTCTGTATGAGTGCTCATATTGAACGATGTTTTAATATTATATGCTTTCCACCAACATAGTATTAAGTAAATAAAAAATATAGGTTATCCTTCAAAATCTGTTATCAATTGCTTGTTCTTTTAGACAAAATCAAAATGTACGAAATTTTTTCAGCTATTAACAAATTTTGTTTTCATATTTGAGAGATAATCAAATAGTACGTAGGGAAGAATGATAATTGATATTTAAGCTAGGGATTTAGTTGCATGAATTATTAAAGGAAGCAAAGGAGTGATGAAGGATATATAGATTCGCATTAATATATGATTCAGTTTAAGTTATTCATACTTCCTGATTATAATATGAAATTTAAAATAGGAGGTATCATATTTAAGGATACAAATTAGTACATGTTATTTCAAAGAAAATACTTGCCGGAAATACACAAGTAACTAGCGTCCTGGCATAAGTGTAGCCTGGCTTCCCCGTTGTCTCGGGTTTGAATCCCAGTTCACGCATGTTTGTTCTTTATCTGTTCTTTCTGTGAGACTTGTGAATGTCCCCCCTTGTAAAAAGAGGTTGTACAAGTCAATATGATGAGTGGATAGCTAAATGTTAGTCTTGTCCTTAGATGGCACTAATGGAAAAAAGGCACGTAAAAACTTCGGCTTAAATCTGCTCATTAGTCAAGCATTCTTGTATATGGCAAGTGTCATCACAAACAAAAAATGTAAGCTGACACGAGAAATATGAGCAAAATGATAAAATAATTAAAGAACCATTACATCCCTTATTATTTAATTTTTCAGTAGAATATAAGATTCAAAATCTCCTAAATTAGTCTACAGATACGGTGAAGTAATTATTAAATTTATAATTTTTTTTCTCGAAATGAAGAGCAATTTTCCATTCTCTATCGTTATCAAAATAATGGTGCCTGAGACTGTAGCAAACTTAGAAGTTTCCTCTGAATAGATATTTTTATTAAAATCAAGCTATGTCAGTATGACTTTACATTTTATAATATCTTTTTTTTTATCTCAAGTCCACACTCCAATCCACAGGTTTTAAACATTAAGTGCAACTTTCTAGTTACGGAACATGTGAGGAATATAATACAACCTAAGAAATCTTTTGCGATATGCTTATTCCTTAATATATATAATTTTAAATAGGTAGCATCTCAATTCTTAAAATATTCCCCGTGTTAAAATTATTTTAATAATATACGATTAAAACCTACAGGAAGTAAAGAGGTTAATGCCCTTTGGTGTTCTGGATAAATTAATAGACAGTGAATTAAACATTTAATAGTGAAAGTTTGTTCATGCAGCATTGCATAAGTTTGAGAAACAGGTAATTTAAAACTTTAAGTTTAATTACAGGTCACTGGAGTGTGTCAGTTGATACAGAGCTCCTTCATCGAAAATTTATAATAATCCGAGAACATAATTTAATTAAAGATCACAAGATGTCTGCCATTTTCTCAAGAATGTTTGATGTGATAACTCAGGTGTCGGAGCTCGGATGTCATTTGGGTCACCTGACTCATACAAAGTAACCAGAATACGCTCATGTCATTAGGATATTTGTTAACCCCTCAATAAGGGTTCTGATTCAATAAATCAACGTCTCACATTCCTCTACTATATTGTTGGCTGTTGAAAATTTACAACTGTTTCAGTGAATAATCAGTATGACTATTATTTCAATGAATGAACATTAATTGGCAGTTTCCTTCGAATATTCTCCGATGGGATCTTCTAAATTAATGGGATAGATAAATTAATAAATTTAGATTTTAATTTAATTTAGCTGAGACTGAATCTGATAGGTTCAGATGTAGATTAGATAGACTGATTTTCAATGACACAGAATTTATTGACAACTAAAAAATATTGTTTGCTTCGTAAAATGACTCAAATTTTATTCATCAGATTATTTTATATCACATATAATAATATAAATAATGTGTATATTTTTAATATTGACATAAATCGTGTAATATTACAATGTTCTTGAACACCTCAGAAATTACGCCTTTTCAAAGATGACAATTTTTGAACTTCAAGTTACTAAATTTTAAAGTTAAGAACTTCAACTAAAAATAAATCTAATATAATATAATTTGATTATAACAGCAACATATATTAATGTAATTTCTGACAATGAATTATTTTCTTTATTTTTTTAACATCTCTTTAACAATATTATAACACTAAAAGTATATTGTTTATTCCATATTGATGTAGATTCAATTGTAATTTTTAAAAACATATTAATTAAAAATAAAATTGGATGTATTTTAAGAAATTTTTTAAATGATTATAAAGCAATTAGAAATGAAATGTTTCATTTTTAGCTGTAGCACGAATTCATATAATCTAAGATTCTTAATATTACTCTCATTGAAAGTTATCAATTTTAAAATGCTTGATACATCAATATTTTTTACCAAATTTTGTGAATGTAATCGATGTTTAAAGAATATTTTATGAATTTATAAAATTTCATAATTGCAAAACATTTTCATTTATTTTTGTATTTCTCATATATAATGTTACTTTTGAATTAAAAAGGTTTTTCGATATGGTATCAATTAATACAAATCATTGGATAAGATATTGGAATAAATATGCTTGGGTAAAATCAAATAAGTGATTTTCTTTTATATGGGCTTTTAAATAATTCATATTAATTTTAAATAGAAAACGTGTAATTCTTTTCCTAATTTTAATTCAGAATAACTGTATACAGACCATAATTCTTTTTCTTAACTTATATGCACTTTTATAATTTCATTATTTTCTTATTTTATATTTGCAAATAAAAAATTCTGCTACCCTAAATAATTCACTGGATAATACAACAGATAAATTTCTATCTTGCGATTAGAAAATATGTTCTACTTTTTTAAAGGCAGTTTCAAAACGCAAATAATGGGATTTTACCGATCGAATTATCTAATCGGAAATGTTGAAAACTTTCGAATGACGGTTAAAGAAACTGAAAATATGCATTGCGCATTTCACTATAGATCGATAATGGCAAGCAGACGAGAAGTGAAACATTTAGGTGAAAACAGAAGTATTTTATCAACTCAGTTTAGCATATTCTTTACTTGCCTCTGAAAGTAAGGCACAATGGTTGATCAATACAGAGTGATTCAATTCTTTTTGACAGATCCTGAGTGAAGGCATTTAAGATCTGAATCTTAAAGTTCTACATCTCCTATATCTTGTAACGAATTGGTGACAGTATTTCTTTTAGCTCATGAGGTATAAGATTTATGAAGTCTCTCAAACATAAACATTATTATCAAAAATCAGAATTATTCTGAAATATGCTGCTGCTTGTCTTACAAGCAAAAACTGCTTCAACACATTGTGACGCATGCCAGTAAATGACAGCACGTATGAAAATAAAGATCAACAAATTTGGCAATAGCAGGAAATCGCAATTCCTGTGCATCTCGTTCCATGGTCAACATATTTATTTCTGTTTTGGCATCTTAAGGAATACTTGGAATCGCATTTTACAGCTTATTTTAAGAGCAACAGAATTGTATCTAGCAGACATTGAGATGCATCGTGTTATCTGAGGCTTGATTGATACACACTTGAAAGTACAGATGATCATTTGGCTGTAAAATGATGTCGCAGTTCTCTTGTTTTGCGACAATATCATAAGATCCCTTCCTTTTATGATGATTTATGCCATATCAATGGTGAACAGATGGCAATAATTTATGGGGTTTTTTGTATGGCAGCTATAAAATATATCTGATGACCAAAAATTAGAGGACATATTTAGAAGGATAATTTGAAAATAAAGGCTGCCATGAAGCTGTTAGAAAATGAATTTTGTATGCACAATGGAATGTACCTTGAATTTTTACTGAATTTATATATTTGGAACATGTTTTTGAAATAAAAATTTGGAGCATGTTTTTGAAATAAAAATTTGGTTAACGAAATCTTTTTTGGTAGATTGGCTTTCTATCAGTTCGGTGTTTTTTGACAGTTTGAAATAAAGGTTGGCTCGAAATCAATTTTCACAGCTGTGATGAACATATTGCCTGCTCGAAGAAAGGAATAATGGATGGCTTGCACACATGAAAAAATTTGTTGTTTTATATAGAAATAAACTCTTTTATGATATAACAATTTTCCGTTATATAATCCTTATGATGTAACTTTTATTTTTTCCTTAATATAGTTCAATTTCCTAAATCAAAACCTCCTTGCAGAAATTTAATCCCGTATTCGAACACGAATCACAAAATCTCAGATGTGTTTCTCATCATTTCAGTTTAATGATAAAATTCAATCTCAGTGTAATGAACATTTGATCTAATTTATAGGCTATTTGGAACATATTTTTGAAATAAAAGTTTAATAAATAAAACATAACCATTTTTTGCTAGGTTGTCTTGGTGCAAATTTAGGTATTTTTAATAGGGTGATATAAAGATTGGCTCTAAATTATTTTTTCACAGATATAATGAGATTATTGTCAACTCTGAATAAAGGTTGTTAGATGATTACGCATATAAAAATAATGTGTTTTTACACAGAAAGAAAAAATAATTAATTTTTCTATGTTAAAGTATAACTATGGTGTAACTTCTATTTCCTTATAATTCAATTTTTTACGCTAAAACCTCGATGGAGCAATTTAACCGAGTCTTAGAGCACGAATCCAGAATTCTCAATTGTTTATCATTTCAGTTTAATGAATGTTCTCAATTTTTTTTCGATTTTCCTTCAATAATATATTTCCTTTTTTTAAATACTATTTTATTTCATTTAACTGATATGATATCTGCAAAATTCAGTGTTCGAATTCCATAACTTCTATCCGAAATATATTTTGGTTATATTTCATCTTTTGCTTTTTAGACAGGTTTATAAAGCAGGCCAATACATCTTCTTGAAATAAAATTGGTAGAGAGCATGTTCCTCTGGAAGGGAGCCAGGAAATCAAAATAAGATTTGATATTGTTTTTTAAGTATCTGAATCCTATTCATTTTTATTCAGCTGTGCCCGCCTAAAAGCATATTTAGACGCAATATATAATAAACAACAACAAACTTTACAAAATGAAGAAAAAGAAATTTTATTTAGTTATCTTGAATATAAATTGAAGTTTTGTTTTAATGGATACAACAGGCGTGGTATTCCAGCAGATGTTTCCCTCACTTCATCAAACTTTATGAAGTGGAATGAATTAAAATTGCAACAATTTGAATTTAGATTACTTACGGGATGAATGATTGATTTGATGACTCCGTCTTCTCTTTGAAAGAGCATATTTAAATTTTAAACAGATAACACAGCAGGTAAATAAGTCGTTTTGAGAAAAAACTAACAGTAACTATGTTTCACTAGGTAGAAGAAAGAAAATTGAAAGATTTTTAATGGATTTTTGATATTTGGATTTTATTTAACTTGCTCATATTTAACAGCATTTACGCAATCTGAAATAAACATAAAATGCTTCGTGGGAATTATGAAAGTGTTTGTAGAAAGTTTGAATGCGAAGTTGCCTTTATTCCGTGGATTTACTTCACACTTAGTAAAAGCATATTTAACTCCATTTAAACAGTATTTTTAACCCAATCTATTAAAATTCCATTCTATTTAAATATGGAATACTTACAATACTAATTCATTTTTATCATATTTTTAAACATCCAGCTACTGTGACTGCAGCAGAAATTATGTTCTTGATAGGGAATTGCAAGTTTTGGCTCAAGTGATATCATAATTGTGTAATTTAGAAATGTGGAAAAGAACGCGCTGGCTGCAGTGAATTGTCTGCGGACGTTAATATCTGACTAGGAATCAAAATTACTAAGTGCAATTTCTGTTACAAAGTGTAGATTAAAATAAGAATGTTAAAAAGAAATATAAAATAGTGCGGTAAAGGATTTTTTAAAAAAAAATTCATTACACAAATCATCCCGTGCTAGATTTTTTTAAAGAAAAATTGTCTACTGAGGTTTTGAAAACTTTTAAAGAACCATTTCCCTAAATCATCTTTCCAACGTTTTACATTCTTTGGATATGTGGTGCGTTCTCTGAAATTTCAAAATCATTGATGAGAAGTTTCTTGTATATATTAGTGTTTAAAAACCAATTACATTTTTGTGCCAAAAAATTACATATCTGAATCAAATGAATTCAAGTGATCTTGTTGTACTATATAAATATGACATCTTATTTGTCTTCCTATTTTTTCCAATTTACATTTATTTATTTGCTATATTCAGTTAAATTATTATTATTTATTACTCAAAAAAGCCTAAAATGAAAGTTTGCGAGAATCAAATAATTATAATTTTTTACTGACATTTATCTTGAGCTTCATTTCAAATTTAATACTGTTTTGTAAATTACATATCAGTAAAATATTAATGAAATCAAACTGAGCTCCACAATTAAATAAGACTAATCAAGTAATTTTTTCAGTGTATTTCATGTTAAATTTCACTTAATGCCAAATCCAAATATCTTTTTCAGGAAATGCGAAATTTTAAAAACATGCGTTTCCTCAAAAAAATTAAAGTATGACTTGGATTAAATAAATTTGAAAGAAATTGCTTTAAATTTTAAAGTATCTGCATCAAAGCATGCATGCTAGCTAGTTCTCGAGAAAATTGAGAAGGAAATGCAAAATATTAATAAGTTTTAAGAACAAGAAAATAACGTTAAAAAAAGAGACGGTACATTTCTAGACAATATCTTTAGCATATTTCTAGACAATAGCAAAAAGGCATACATTATCTTCCTGTTCATGTAAACTAGCTGAAATTCAAACATAAAAGAATATTTTCTTGGAAACAAATGTGCTTTCAAAACAATAATTCATAGAATTGATGCACTTTTGTAAAAAATATTTAAAAGGAATTTTTCAAGAATTAATATTTAATTCTCAAAAGAAAAGCATTAAATATTTACACTACAATTATAAAAATATTCTTTTTACAAACTCAAGATAAAGAGAAGAAATAGATGCTTTCTAAATTCTATTATCTGTTATAATTTGTTTCAGCATGATATTTTTGTACAGGTTAATCGATGAAAGAATAGAGTCTCTTTCTATATTTATGAAAATTATAATCAATAAAATTTGACAATGAAGGGTTTAAATATGACAAAAAAGGGTTTAAATACTTTCTTTAAATAGAATTCCGAAAGAGAAAATCGAGCAAATCTTTTGAAAATAAAACCTTAAATTATTGTCTGATTAGTTATGTAATATAAAAAAAATAATAATAAGAGAAAAATTTTAAAATCGGATATAAAATATTTCCAAATCAACTTCCCAAAATTATTACCATGAAGTTTCAATCCTATGAAATTAAAACTTAAACATATTCATGAAATTACAAGAAAGCTCAAAGTATATTGAAATAAATATATTGAATTCCAAAAAACACAATTTAAATTATTTAGTAAATAAAAATATAATAAAAAATAAATTACAGTTTTATAAAAAAATTTTTTTCGTATGTGCAGCTAAAAGGATGTTGTTGAACATCAACTGAGATGCGTGCATTAAGAATAGGTTTAACTCCTGACAATTTGTAAAAAAATCCTTGTTTCGATTTCTCATTCCTTAAAAATTAGCCATATAATCTCATATCATGAAACATATCTCTCCTTTTCTTAGTCTATCTCGAGGAAGTGAGATAATTGATAGTAACAGATTTGAATTAATCACTTGGCTAGTCTTTGGGTATTCCTTTTACTTTCGAAAGTCATTTAACTGATTTTACCATAAATTGAGATGATAAAAAAAGTTAAAATATTGACCTTTAAAATTTTATGATTTATTATCAATTAGTAACAATTTATATAACATCATTTTTTTTTTCATAATTGAGAAAAATATTGAAATTCTTATAAGCATAAATCGTTTTAAATGTCAGAAAATTTTCTATTTTATTTATTGACAAACGCTATTGGCGTTATATGTCAAAAAGAAATTTATAGAATTAGAATCAACATATTATAATCCATAATTAATCAAAAAATTATGGATACATTTTGATGTCAATATATGCTAGAAAGAATTTTTTAGAATTAGAATCAATATACTATATTCGATCATAAATCAAAGCTATGTCAATATCAGAAATTATTTTAATTAACTTATTGATCATTGCTAAAAGCATTATATGCCAGGAAGAAATTTATAAAATTAAAATTTAGAAAAAAATTCTCTTATTAAACAAATTAAAATTTAATGGTTTCATAGAGAATCGAGATGAATTTTTTGAAATATTTGGCCAATTACGTTTTCTCAAATTTAATTTAAATGAAAAAATAACATAATTAAAATTTCTTGTATGTTATTAAATGAGTAAATTGGCGCAGTCTTAGCTAGACTGGGGGTGGATGACAAAAAGGAAAGCAATTTGATTTTTTCGTTCGGAAATTGGGAATTTTTTCCTTTTAAATCATCCAATCAATGACGTATCATTAGAAGTAGATGGTCAGAAGTCCTGAATGACAACATTATTCATATTAAATTTTTTAATAATTTTACATCTTCACTTCTTAAATCTATGATATTTCAAGTAAGATATTTATTATTAAAGTATTTAAGGATTAAGCATTGGGGATTGATCATAAAATATTGATAAAAGATTAAAAACACAAACTTCAGAAAAATTAGCTACCTACTTCTTCAAAATACGTTGGCCTTTCTTCCATTTTTTTAAAGAAGAAACCTTTAATGAAACAAATAATAATATTGCCAAAATTTATATGCATTGTTGAAGAGAAATAATTCTGTTTCTATAATAATGGGAAATATTAATGTAGTTTTGATTGTTATGTAAACTGATTACAATCATTATTAAATAATTATTAAATTTTCTTCAAAAATGGGAACTGGTATTAGAGACCTTGTTAATATTGGGAAATAATCTAACATTTATATTGCTTTTAAGATAATTTTTTTTTCATTTTTTACTCTTTATCTTAATTAATATTTTCCGATTCAAAACATACCACTAAACATTTTTTTCAATTTTTAAAAAATCTTTGAAGATTTATTTTTGCCATTAATTTCTTTTAATAGCATTTAAGAGATTTTTTTAACTAAGGAAATCGTTATTTTGCGTTATATTTTTACAAAACATTACTTATCAAATAGCATTTGCAATTTATTTTATTTTTCACCATTCAATATCAAGTTGATTTGAAGAAAAATACTTTTTTCTTAAAAGATTTAAATCTTGTATCTGTCATTTATACCCTAATTTTTGATGCGTCTCCATAATAATAGCATTGATAAAGTCATCCCATTGTTAATGCAATAAATTAAAATAAATGATAAAAATCCTTTTAACGGAAATTCTGAACTTTTTTAAAGTGTTTTTTAATTGATTTCTATTAAAGGCGATAACATTTAAATACAACTGAAATTAAAGAACAGTTTTCTATAAATTATAAACCATATTAACCATTTCTATAAACCATAAAGAACAGTTTTCTATAAAGCATAATAATACTGAAACCATCAATCTGCTAAATTGTAGACCAGGAAATTAATATTTAGAAACATAAAAAAAATCCCAAGGGGATCTTCAGAAAAGTTTTTTTTTTTTTTCAGATTTTTTTTTTTTTCAAAATTTTCAAATATTTTTTGAAATGTTTATTTTCCTTTTAGAAACGAATTTTATTGTAATGAATTATATATATATTTAAGAAATCATTGCAATTATATGTTTATATAAAATTCATTTTTCTACTTCAAAAGCTAAACGACAAAAAGTATATTTTAGAGCTAACAAATAAGGTTGTTAAAGTTTCTTTCCTGATACAAAAAGTATCATTAAAATTGCATAAAATATTTATAACTTATTTCAATTAGATTCGTAGATTTATATTTCGTTTTATTGTACAAGACGTACTGAAGTTGCATGCATTTTCATATGTTGAAAAATATGTTAACTACATGCGAGTGTTGAAAACCTTATTTTCAGACAAAATTTTCTGTTTTTAATAATGGAAGGCAGCGGTTGTTTAATTCAGTTTCTCTGGATATGCGTGAGCTAGTGAAAACCACTCCTCAATCAAATATTTTAAAATTTTTACACACAATTTTTGAATTTTATATACCTTAAAAAATATATAATTGGTTTATGAATGCAATTGCACCTTATTTCATGTCATTTTATACATATTGATTAATTTTATGATTAAAGGTCTAACTAATTAAAAAAGCCTTTTAATGTCATAGAATTTAATTTTTACCATTTCCTTGGCATAGTATGACCAGATTTGGATTTTGTGACAAAAAAATAAATCAACGAGCCAACCGATAAAAATTAATGCGTTAGTCCAACATATAAGCTGAGTTCTTTTTACGTCCTAAATTTATTAAATATCGTCCTAAATTTCAGAAAAAGACTCATATGGTCGTCGAATATAATACATTTTTAATGTATATTATTTGTTAAATTCGTAAAATATGTTATTTTTATATTTAAAGAATAATTTGAGCTTAAATCATGATTTGAGGAAGGAGTCATTTGGCTCTTTGTCAACTTTTATCCTTCATAACTTCGAATAAATAATCTATTTTTTTGGTTTTCTTCAAGTTTTTCGTTGTCCATGGCATGGGAGAATTGTTAAGAGAATCGAATAAAACGGGTGGAAGAAGGGAAAAGTGAACGTGAGAAACCATGGTGTGCTTACATAATTTTCGAAAGTAATCTACAGAATCAGCGTTTCAATTCTCTGGCAAATGAATAATCAGTGCAACTCGGAAGTTAAGATTATAATGGAACCTGAGTTCGAACAATTTGTAAATTATTTGTTCTAAATGGAAAATTTGAAATAATTATAAATAAATGTACAATAGAAAACTATCATGTACAATAGAAATTTACTCACACATGTTTGCAAATAATTATAAACACATGTATACGTTCACACACATATATATAATAGTATTTCCGAATATAAAATTTCTGAAGAAATAATAAGAAATTAAGAATAAAAAGAAAATTAGGTATTATAAATGAATAAAGTAATTATAAAATAAATAAGATTAAAAATACACGTTAAGAAAAATTATATTACATAGTAATTTTCTTATGATAAAACTAAGAACATATAACACGAAATATTACACAGCAAAAATGCAAACATACAATGGAATTCTTTGTACATATCTAATAAGGATTTCTAACCTTCCAGCGTTATGTTTCATAATTTCCGTTTTATTTTAGCTACATGGATCAACATATTATTTATCTTTCATAACTCAAAACTTTAATGCATAAGACCTCTTTTAAAATCATATTTTTCGGTTTTAATTCGTATATATAAAAAAATTTTGCACTTATTTTTCCAAATTCGGCAAACATTGTTCACATTTTTTTTCCCCCTTCAAATGATTCCAATTCTATTTTTACACAAAGGTAGGAAGAAAAATTTACTTTGAATTGCTTGTTTGTATGGAACAAGTGAGGCAGACTTTTTTCGTTATTATTTAGAAAATGCAACACTTTTTTCTGAACACAAAAGAAAGTATGTGGGAAAAAGACGGAAAAATCTTCACTGCAGATGCGTGTCGGTATTTATTTTGAATCACAAAGAACCTTCAGTTTCCCCCGAGGAACTGTTTTTTGATTTTCACGTGGCGACAATATTCCGATTCCTATCTTTCCCTGGAATGTTTGCATATTTCTCGAAGGAAAAAAAGCGTGATTTATGGAATAGGGAATCGTATTCATGGATAGTTCAAAACGTCAATTTTTCTTCCACAACTGGGGCTGGACGTCAGTCACGGCTCTTATTCCTTTACCCTCAAGGATCACAACAGAAAAATGGTGGAAGCCCATCTTAAATTCAAAATTCTTACAGATGATCTCACGGTTGATGAATTGATGTTTTCTGAACGACAATCATACAGTTTAAGAACTTTACCCAGTGTTTAATGTGAAAGTATATACTATAATTATACATGTAGTACATAAGAAATAATTTTATATATTATCTGCTATCATATTCAAAAATAGAATGTATCAGACGAATCAAAATTTGAAGAAAATTCACTAACAGCAAATAATTCACTAATAGTTGTCATTTTTTGGAATAATGACTGGAGATTCGAAGCGAATAGAGGATTGTACGTCATCTTAACATCTTTATTTATAAATTTATGATTTTACGATGAACAGTTCATATATAAGATAGGAATTAGAATTCACATTAAATCCTGAAGCCTTAACTGGGAAGGTGAAATTTTAGACCATATCTGGAGAGGTACGGTTTACGAGATCACATTTCATTTACACAAAAATTAAGTTTTCTAATGAATGTATTAATAAGAAAAACTACAATATAATTCAAAGATATTTTTCTTCATATACAGATATGCTTTAGAATTTTTTCAAATATATTATTTAAAATAGTAAATGTGTTGGAGTATACATTTTTTTTCTGAAGTTGTTTGTTACAATAAATAATATTCTTGAAAAAATCATACTTCATGCTTTTTTAACACATTTAATTTTAACACACTTTTTTAAACATTTAATTTCCCAGTATATAAAGGTATGTAGAAAAGAATATTATGTAAATTCGCCAATAATATGAAAAATAAAAATAAAAACTCTTTTTTTATCGACTTGGGTGACTTTCATAGCACAATTTTCTAGGGCATTTTAAACATAAGTTTCAGAACTATTATAAAAATCAACCTATAAAATATGTATATGTAATCCTGGTATATTAATATATTTTATAAAAATTTCCAAAACATATTATCACTAGAAAAATTATGTTTAAATATACATATCAGAATTAGTTGAATGCGAACTTTCATTGGAAAACTATTCTGTAAAATTATCTTTATAACTATAATCAGTTCCTGCTTGATTTAAAAGTGTCTCGAGCACTGCTTCGGGCCGCGGTGGCCTGGTGGTAAGGTCTCGGCTTCGGAACCGGAGGGTTTCAGGTTCGAGACTCGATTCCACCGAAGATCCGTCGTGTGAGGGGGTCTCTTGCACGTTAAATCTGTCAGGCCAAAGTCCTCCTGCTGGTGTGGCGTGGTGTGGAGAGGGGGGTGCCACTTCAGGTGTCGTCCTCGTCATCTGACCGTGGTTCAAAATTACGAGGTCCGTCCCAAAATAGCCCTCGTGTTGCTTTAAAACGGGACGTTAATCTAACTAAACTAAACTAAACTAAACTAAACGAGCACTGCTTCATAATAGGACCAGTAAATTGGATGATATTTCCGTTGCCCAATTTTAGCGCCATTATGCTAGGCCTTGTTTATCCTTGGGACACTAACAGAGAGGTCCTTGAGACCGCGCTCAAAGCTATAACTGAATAAATTTTAAAAGCATCCGCTGAAACTGGATGATTCAGGAGAAAGTTCAGCATCCGCTGAACCTTCGTGTTTTGTGTATTGAAGGTCATGAATCAAAAAACCACAAGGTCAATCCATTCAACTGAGTTAAAAGGGAAATTGGGGAAGGCTAAAGTTCTTATCTAGCAGTTTCAAAGACCGCACATCCCCAGTTAAGGATTAATACATGACTCCAGCGAAAAACATTGAGGAGACTTTGTTATGCTTGGCAAGTTGAACCCTTTTACAGCTTCTGTGCTTGCTGTTGAACCGATGCAGTTTAAGATTTCAAGATGCAGTTGAAAATTTTATTTTTCATTTATACCTCTTAACTAATTGATTGTACTTCGCCCTAAGCAACAAAAATTAAGATTTTCACACAAAAAGGCATTAATTTAAAAGGATAATTCGACGAATGATAATAGAATATTTTCTTTTCCATTCACTAAGAGAGAAAACACAGTCTTATATAAAATGTGAAAAAAAGTACAGGTGCATCTGTACTTGATGTACAACAGGACAAACAGACTGTGATTGATACAAGAAAATTAAAATACTATATCCAATAAATTCAGGCGATGATAAAATTTTGACATCAAAGTCAAGTTTAATTTTAAGAAAATTCCAGCTATTTCCACTGCAGGGCTGATTAAAATATCCAATAATGTAATCTTTTTTCAAAAAAAATTCAATAATAATAGGAATTTTAGTAACTACCATTACTCATCAATTGTGGTCTTGAATAGTAAAAATTAAATTTCAGCCGCATGAAAGACTATCAGAAGGAAGACCTGATGCAAATCAAATTAAATCAACATATTTTTTTATGTTCCAAGCATGTGTTCATCAGTGTCTTATACCAAAGGTCATCTACAGTTTCATTACTCAAATAAAGTAACGCATTACTTTAAGTGACAAATATATTTTAATTGATAAAAATTATACTAGTAAACTAGTGTTAGTAGTTGATTAAAATTATACTAGTAAAATTACTAGTAAATATTTTTATAAGAAATTAACATTTTATCCGCAATCTCTCTAGATACATGTTCTGATAACTACTTTTTAAGTATTTTTTTTTTTAATTCTTAAAACAATCACAACACTTTTTCACTTTGTTAAATGTTTTTTAATGTTTCATTGTTTTTAATATAACAATAATGATTTTTTTAATTATTCTTGTTTCGGTATTTCATCTACTTCGGAGATATTTTTGTGAATAGCTATTTTAGATCTTCATACAATTGTAATTTATCTTTAGGAAATGAAATTTTTTTCTGGAGTTTCATTTATATTAGATTTTAAAATTTTTAATTTTCCCTCTCACAGTTTGGAAATCTATAAAAAAAATTCTGTTCGCAACGAAAAAATACTGAAAACATGTCAAACAGACTATTAAATAAATTATCCAACAAAATTTCTATTCAAACTCTATTATCAGAGCTATTTTATTATTTTTTTCAAATTAAAAATATTATTAAAGTTATTCTGGAACTTATTCATTAACTTATTCATAACTTATTCATTATAACTCCTCCTAAGCGACCACTCCAATATATGCACACATTATGTTTATTTAAAAAAAAAGAGAATTATTTTGCCAACTTCATAAAGTGCAAAATTTAATTAGACTTTAAATTAATTTGAATAAACCATAATTTGGCAATTTCACCGCCATAACTTTGGAGCAAAATATTCTACAAATTACAGTTTCATAAACCATCTTAAAATCCAACAGTATCAATTTCATTTTCAAGCAGTTATTCCTTACCTTCTAATTACTTTTTAAAATTTAATAAATCAATAAATGCATCCAGGCGGTTTTAATACAACCTTATTTAATATTTTAGGAATTGTTTAAAATATGTTTTGAAAATGAATTTATTTACACACAATTTATTTCCATTAATTTAATATTTTCTGTAAATTAATTAAATTGTAGGAAACATTATTTGTTATTGAATACCAAGAACGCATACAAGGTGCTATTTCTGAACCAATAACAGAATTTTGGAAAAGCACTAAAAGAATATTTTTAAAGCGGTCAATTAATAATATGTATTACTAGAAAGTGCTGGTTCTGGAAGTTTATATAATTATTATTGGCGGAAATTGAAAATTTCATCAATTATATGGAAACATTCATTTTTTACTTTTAATTTATTAAAATGCAGACAATAAAATGAATTTGTATAGTTTAATATTTTATACAAAAGAGGGTTTTACTTTAAAAATGACAGACATGGAAATATTTTAAACTTGAATACCTATACTGCAAACATCATCTAATATATCATACCAAATAACACGTATTTATAAAGCAGTATGGGATCTGGCTCACAGGGACATTCAAACGTAAACCCTATGAATTGCCAATCTTTTATCTAGTACGCTTATCAACATTGATAAAAAAAATAAAGCCATAATTGAATTTGCTTTAAATAAAAACATCACAGCGATTCAATGATTTCTTTGGAGGATTCAAAAATAGAACATTTCATATGAAATTGTTCTTTAGAGTATTTAGTACTTATTTTTCTTTTAAAACAAAGATTATAATAATAATTCTAATCTCGGGATGAAAAACTATTGTATTTGTACAATTATTTAAAACATATTCCAAAATTAAACGCTCATAAATAAGAATGCGATTTAGCTTTTTTGGCATGTATTTATTACGTAATCTGTACTTTTTGCTTACATTTTATTTCAAACTTTTTATATAGAACTGTGTTTACAATTTAAGTACATATAAGAAATATTACATAATATAAATGAATTATAATAATCAGTATATGAAAATTTTGCTTTTTCCTTTTAATATAATGCATTCAGGAGGAGTAATTAAACAGCCGTATTTGAAAGTTGTCTGCAATTTCACAAACTATTGATCAGATGTTAAATATAATATAGTGGCAGGAGTTGGTACATGAGAAAACGTTTTAAAAAAAAGTTCGTTATTTCACTTCTAGGGGGCGTTTCGCATTTGATTGGTTCTTTATTCAAATCCCTCTTTTTATCCATGAATAGTCCTTAATACAATAATTGATACTTTTAAAATTTCACAATCTCTAAAGTGAAGTGCATGTTTAATTGAAGCAAAATCTCATTCTTTTATATCTTCAATAATAATTGTCCTTGAATATATTCGTGGTCACAGCTCACAACTGAAACTTACAAGAGAAAAAAAAAACATTCAAAAGGCGAAATTTCTTCTAATGAGGGGCAAAAAATTACCTTCTAATGAATAAGTTGTCTTAATAAATTGTATCCAGATAATTGCACAGTGAAAAATTATTCGATAATTAATTTTTGAATAAGAAAATAAAATAAACGAATGAAAAAATACAAAAATGAATATTGCTTATATGCAGCATCTGATATAAAATCTAGAGCCCTTCGTTACCGATTGCTACTTTCAATGTGCTTGTAATAATTAATCAATCTGTTATAATGCTTATAATATGGACCTTCTTACTTTTATAAAAAAAGATAGTGCAGCAATAATTGCTCCAAAATTTTGGAATAGGAATAGGAATGGGATGCGATGAAGTCAATTGACTCTTCAAAATTTTCCATTAATGGTAGCCAGATTTAAAAAAAAAAAAAAAACAGATTCATGTCCTGTAATGTTTGCTCTAGAAAAAAAAGATACGATAAGCAATAGAAAGGTTTGATCTACAGATGGTGAACTGCAAAGATTTCAAAATACATTGTAGTATTGTTGGTCATGGTATCGAATAATTTTATGGATCTCAAGCTATCTAAATTTCCATGTAGATTATCTTATAGAGATATTCATGCAAACCTCAACTGGATTAACTTCAATTAATGCTAGTTAAATCTGAAAAAAGAAAATTCCTTCACTGTTCGCTCTGGAAAAGAAGGAAAATCCTTTTCCTCAGAAGCAATAAGAAATCTTGAGATTAGATAAAAGAAGACAAATCTGTAAAATTGCAGACTATTATCAGAGTATGTTTTTTTTTTTGACCACACTCCATCATAATGTTGAATACGTTCCGGTATTATTCGTACAATCTTCGACTTGTGCATAGTAATCATTCACAAGACTCCGAGATTTGATACCAATTCCCACTTTAATTTCTTTCTCAAGCGAGTTAAAGTTCTCTTTTTTTTTCGAATGCCATTTGATAAAATTCTGGGCAAACGAGGCGCGCTTTCCTTTTCATGGTTTTGTTTGCACTAAATACTGAATTTTTTCACAACGATGAAATCCGCTTTTAATTTTACAAGGTCCGTTGCAGTTATCAAAAACAACGATGGGCATGGATTTGCTACATAATTTCTTAGACCCGTATTTATTCGATAAATTAAGAAGTAAATGTTTAATAACAGACTCAATCACCGGGCAAAGATACGCATTATTATTATAGACAAAAATGGGCTCAGACTTGTGTGTTTCGATGCATTTCAGCAAAATTTTCATACAAAATGAATTTCCTTTACACATTATCCTTCCATTTCAGTTCATCCTTAATATTCATTTCAGAAAAAGATGTCATTAGTCGACGATTTTCAACATTCATGATTTCCAGATTTTAAGCAACGTATCTTTGGGTTTTAAACAACTTGAAACATATGATAAGTTGTAATCCATTAACTTTAGCAACTTTATTTTAAGGCATCTGTGTTGACATTTAGAGAACATTCGGTATCCAACTTTGGCACCTTAAGATACCAAATAGCTAAAAATGGTCTCTATCGTAAACACTTATTATTAAAAAAAGAATTCATATACAATCGCCAATATATGCATGTTATAATTGTAATTAATTTTTAATTTTTATACGTTTAAGAAATGTTTATATTTTTAAAATTCTTCAATTTTATGAGCAATAGTTTTATCTATAGACAACTTTAAAATAGAGGCATTAAGTTATCCGGTGCATACTGAGAAAACTTGAAATATTTCTTCGAAGTAAATGCCGCATTAGTGATCCATATTTGATGGATAAATGCCAACGCAAGTCTATAGACTATAATTTTTGGTCTTGCTATATAATTTTTTGAAACCAGGATAAATTTTACATTTAAAGCCTTATTGCTATTTAAGAAACCAAACTCAGTAATTTTCATGAATTTTAAATGTGTATCTTGAGGATTCTCAGGAAATTGTTTACTTATTCAAATCTCCAACCATATATCTTATAAATTTTCTTTCTGAATTATATTGGAAAGTATTGCCGTATTTCATTGCATACACCTCCGTGTATTTAATTCAATCTTTTTACTTAAGTTACTCAAAATGAACAGAATATATTGCAATAGATTTTTAAAAAATCAACTTTAAGATTTTGAAAAATATGATCGGCTTAGACTTTTCAAATTACGAAAGAATATTTTTTTATATAAGCTGAGTCGACATTGTTATAATTTGATTGTGCAATCTTTGAAAAACGAAGCAAACTAACAATTGAATGTTCTATATTTTAAAATTGTGTATTTATGTTGAAATTTGAGGAAAATTCGTCTACAATGTTTCTCAAATTTATATACGAAAATGCTATTGATCAAAATTAGACAAATTAAATCAATGAATCCTGGCATATATTTTTATACCATTAAATCTATAGAAAAGTACGAACCGAATTTGCATACAAATTTATGAAATAAAAAAAAAATTTGGTGACGTTCCAATTTTGTAAATTTTCTATAATCTAAAATTGCATTTTTCTGTGGAATTTCTGAAAAAAATATAATCTACAATGAATTTCTGAAACGTATATACGAAAACACTATTGATCAAAATTAGGCAAATTAAATCAATAAAAACTAGGCTTGTATTTTAATGACATCTTTAGATCGATAGAAAAGTTCGGACAAAATTCGTATATATATATTTATAAAATTAAAAATATGTTCTTATTCCGATTTTGTAAGTTTCTTGTATTCTAAAATTGTATGTTTCTTCTGAATTTCGGGAAAAATTAGTCTACAGGATTTTCTCAAAAGTATGTGAGAAAAAACAATTAATTAAAATTAAATTAAATCAATGAAGCGTATATTTTTATGACAACATTCTTAGACCTGTAGGGAATTTTGCCCGAATTCGCAAACAGATTTATGAAATTAAAAATCTTTTAATATTCCTAGTTTGTAAATGTGAAAATGATTAACTCAAAAAATGCAATATACGGAAATATAATTAAGATACGGAAATATAATTTTATATAAGAAATATAAGATACGGAAATATAATTTTAAAAATAATGGAAGTTGATGATGAAAAGGAAAAATGACAAATGTGCAGTTAGTTTTGCAGCATTTTTCAATGTAACAGATTAAATTTATATTTTTAAGTTTGATAATAAATTTTTCCTCTAGTTTTCTTAAAATGTGATCAGTTTTATAAGTTTTGAAAAAAAAATTTCATTGGTGTTAAAATTATTTCTCACTCATCTGTTACTTTTTAAATTATTGTAGATTTATAATACTATGCAATCTTTCGATTCTTACCAGAACCTAGTTACATATAATTAGTTATATGGTGTCATTTATGATGTAACTCGGTCATAATTAATTTGTCTTGTGTTTGTATACGTTGCATGCAATTTGTTTCTTTTTTAGTCACTTTTATGAGCTAAGTTAATTTTTTAGCTATTTAAATTACATTACATTTATGTGAAAAATAAGATGCGCAAAATATCCATGCGCATCGTTGAATATCACTTTATAATGTCAGTTACTTTGAAATGATTATCTGCCACCAGATGACAATGAGAGCAGAGGTGAGGCTTCTCATGAAGTTGTAACAAATTTCTGATGGTTTTTATTTTTCTCCTTCATTTATTCTTCAGAATCAGAAATATATGTTATTAAATGGAGACAACCAAAATTTTTTCGCGTTTTTTCAACAAAATATATTTTAAAACTTTAATCTTTGTCTACCACCACTTGAAAGTGAATCCAGATTTCATAATTTATGATTTAATAAAGCTATATTTCAGCTATGTAAACTTCTTTTCAGAATTTCTAAGCCTTAGAACATTTTATTTCTTTGAATTAATGTATGTTTCCATAATTGAATAAAAATAAAGGAATGACAGATTTTGAATTCATAACAATTTATTTCTTATTCTTTTGATTGCAACATTTTATCATATTCGGTCTTGTGCTTGCGGAATCAGAAGGTATTAGACACTAAGATTATAAGGGGGGCCTTTTTAATCGTCATCATTATCACTGGCGTAGAAGAATTATTATCTTACTGTATAGAAAAAATGAATTCATAGTGGTTCCGTCATTTTGAATGTTGTCATTAACATTCTAATATAAATATTATTTTTAATGATCTGAATTTGAGACTATGGTAATTTATTATATTATAAAGAGTTTATTAATGAATTCAGTACCTAGTCAACAAATGAGTACTTCTGTATGTATTTATTAGCACGAATTGCTACATTAATTTAAATATATTGTTTAATAGCTCGAATTTTCACAAAATTATCTACGACGGTGGATCTAAAAAAGTTTATCAGCAGCAGTATTTGGAAAGTAGAAATTGTGGTTGGGAATATTGTTATCAGGAGTGGAGACATATTCCGTTAATTGTCTAAACCAGTCGTACTGAAACCAGAAACAGCGAAAGTATTCCTTTTCTGGCGTTGAAGAAACCCTTATCCGAAACAAGGTTCATATCAGACGATGGTGATCAAAAAGGTGCCAAAACATATAGAGAAGTAGTCTCACACAGAGATGAGAGTCATGATAAGATTTCTATGGACCAAGACTGTGCCTCCCTCAGTCATTCACAAACAAATCTACAGATGAGGCGATGCAATGAGTGAACAACATGTGGCGAAATGATGTTCTTTTGAAGCGAGTAGAGATTGTAGCAAACTCTACTCGGTGAGAGGTCTGAAACCACTCCCCCCACACAGCCCCGATTTGGTTTCCAGTAACTGTTTCCTATCCCGGCATTGAAAAAACACTTATCCGAAACGAGGTTCATATCATACGGTGATGTTCAAAAATGTGACGAGAACTGGCTCTATATCAAAGAACCTGGTTTTTACCAAGACGGGTTAAACAAATTGGTCCAGCGCTGATAAATGTCTCATCAATTTTGGTGGTTATTTAGGGAAGGGACCGCTATATGCATTTCTTACTTAGATTTATATCCTGTGTCTATTGATAATACAGCATTTTTCCTTTCTCTTGCAAACTTTTCTTGGAACATTGTGCAATTGTCATATAAGAAAACATAACTTGAAATAGTTTTTTGTAATATAGTACTCTAAATAAAAATTGATTCATAGAGGCATAAGAAAAGCTTCAATTAACTCTATAAAATATTTATATATAAATGTATTAATTTCTTAAAAAAGACGTCTGAGTAAAACAACAGCTTTCTTTTGATATTTTAAATCTGATATATTTTTAGTCCAAATATAGCTCAAAATTCCTAACCGCATTCAATCTTATTAATAAGATTCATTATCGTCTAGTCCACTCAGAATCAATCATCTGTCTTAACCTAACTCGGAAGAACATTGGTGGAATATATATCGAAAGTTAGAGAAAGTTTGTTACAAATTTCAGAGAGACAGAAATCAAATCATTTTCAAATATTTGGCGGTGGTCTGGAAGATATATCTATCGGCGCCAATTCCATGTGCGTGGTAAAACATCACGGATCATTCTTCCTCGGATACGGAATGCGTATTACATTCATAATTAGATTCCTTCTTAGACTGAGCTGAAGGCAATTAATTGCCAAAGAAGTCCATCCGAACGGAAAAGCCAATTAAGAGAGATGCATTAACCTTTCGGTCGGTCCGAAAGGAAAGCTCTCTAGGCGCTCTCAAGGGCCGATAATATTAAGACAGTGAATCATTGCATCTTTTCTTACTATCATTCATTGGCCTTTTAGAGACTTTTGTATTGGGTTAAAAAATAATTCGTAAAAGAATACCTTTTTAACAAAAAATAAATTTATTTAATGTTAATTTTCAAGCTCTTATTTTTATTTTACAAAACTTATTTATTTCTTTACTTTTGCTTGTAGCTCCAAACAGAAACAGAACATTCATAAAATACTTTTAAAAATATTTTCTCTAATATATTACTAAGATATTTACATCAGTAACAAATAAAAAAAATATATAAAATTTTGAAAGTCGAAAAAAATTAAAAATTGTAATCAAATGGAAATATCAGCTCCTAAAGATATCAAAAAATATGGTGGATATTTCAAATAATGATGAAAATAACTTCAAAAATAGAGATGATCTTGGAAAAGTAAAATATAAAGTTCAGATACTTATAAAATTCGAAAAAAATTTCTATATTTTTATTTTTTTGAAGTTTTTTATTTCTGAAATAACTTAAAGACGGACTGGGATTCATTCCTGATTGTAAATCTGTATCAACTATTGGGTGATATTTATCAAAGAGAATATTGCTTTCTGTTCATCTTTATAATCATGCATGTAAATAGGATCATTAAAAATAATTATTTTATAATTAATTATTGTAGAATATCATTTAGTCACTATAATATGTATTTATTTCTAAGCATACAAAAAATTTTGGGAAACATCTGTCCCCACATGAATTGAATTTTAATTAATTACTTATTATGCCTGTAAGAACAATATGAATTAAAAATAGTGCAAAACAAATATTTTTTATAGCATATAATTTTGGCAAAACAACTGCAAATATGCATTTTTTTTACTGTGAACAGAACCCATTTGAAATGAAATTGTTCAGAATTCATATTTTGCTTTCTTCGCTATACTGCTATCTTCAATAAACTGCGATTAGAAAATGTCATATTGTACAAATATCTGCAAAAGAAAGAAAACGAATAATCTGTCCCAATAAGTCATTAGCATTTCTTACAAAATTCATCCCTCCGTACTTTTATCTCCCTGTTTATACACCTTAGTTCTGTGGTAATGAGCAGACTTACTGAAATTTAAAACAATTCCTTTCATTTAAATCTGGGAAAATTCCATCCAAAGTAATTTCCCTTCAAAAATTCAGAATTATTCATATCTTTATTTACGATAAAAATTAGAAATTAGCTCTCATAGTCAGCACTTCTAAATGAAGTTATTTCAAATAAAATTATAAAGATTGTGATTTCGGTTATCTATACAAGGCTCATTGTCCACAAATGTTATTTTCTTTATATACAAGATGAATTTTAATTATTCTTTTTATCTGAATTACCGAGAAAAACAGCAACGCAAATTTTGAACTAAATTTATTTGTAAAACTATGAAATGGATTATATTTTAAAATATTAAGATGAGCTTAAAAACTTTGCAACAAAAATTGTCTCTTCTGTAGCATGACTTACGCTATAATTATCGACACTGTATATGATTACAAAATATTGAGAAATATGGCATGCCAAAATTTAAACTTACAAACAATTGCGCTCATGTCTAGCTCTCGCATTTGTTGGAATTGGGTTTCAGACTTATATATTTCAATTTGAAATTCAACCTCCTCCATCAATCAATATCTGTCTCCTTAACAAAACTGAGCAGTTTTCTGTAAAAGTTTTTTTTTTTGCTTAATTTTATTCTTATTGCGAACGCTCATGAAACTGTTCTCCCCACCTTTTTCTTATTATTTTCAATTCTACTTAATAAGAATTTTCGAGAATCAAGTATTAGAAGCGACAGAGGATGACAATATCAGAAAAAGTCCGATATTCTATTTTTTCCTTTGCATTCACTGAGTATAACTTATTTTACTTCTTTTCTTAGCTATTCAGCGCTACCACGTTTCACTTACCCACTTTATCAGTCTTCTCCTGTTCCATCTCATGCTCGAAAGCTCAAGTGATTTCCTAAAATTCGAACTGATCTTAACTTTTCACTACATGTCTTTGTTCACTCGAAAAGTGTTCTTTTGTTCTGCTTCGTTCCACTGCAATTCGCTTGGCAATGGAATATATCACTTTAATAAGAAAAGTAGAAGATATCAAATTCTGGTTGTGAAATAGACGTTAGTGTTTGATTTATTTTAGAATATTTGTCCTACCATGACTTTAAAATTTCTTTATATAAGGCTCTATTGGTGTAGTTTGAAATCCTATAAAGAAAAGTAAAATAATAAAAATGATGCAACATGAATAAACAATTGATTAAATACAGGATGGCTAAAAAGTACATAAAAACCTTTTCAAAATCCAGAAACTTAAACAGAATAATAAATGGCTTACAGGCTTAGCTTCCATTAATTCGCAGGATATTTTAAAAGTGAGAAAAAAATTAGTTCATAAAACAACCGATTAGTGGCGTTTTGCAAGTAAGTGAAAGAAAATGCAGAAGAATAACAGAAATAATGTTATAAATAATTTATTATAGCCATGTGTGTTCACATTTAGATGACATTTCTACATTTAAATTTTGATGCTAATGTTTCCATTTCGGTTACAACATGTCTGACTTAGATTTGATCGACCATACCTTATATGAACGCCAACGATCTAATTTCCTTGAATTACTGAACAAACATTATTAGCTCTGTTATTTAAAGGCTTTTTTCAAGTCTAAATTTATGCAATGTAATATTCGCTGATTCCAGGTTCATGTAAAATAGCTTCGCCAAAGAAACTTCCTCTCTTCCTCTCACCATCCTTGTTTACATATTAGGCATGTAAAGGAGAAAAGCATAATGGATTAAGGGTCTAAGTATTTATAACCGTTTGTCTTATTTGCATACATACAACTAAATAACTTATAATAGCACCACTGTTTATTTTAATTATTTCTTCGGGATTTATGAATTTTTAAAGCTTTTACTGACTTTTTGCTCACCCTGTACTTAGCAAGTACAGTTGCGCCCAACGTAAATATTTGATTTAATATCATTATAAACATCAAATTCACTGGGATAATTTAAATATTCTTCCAATTTATTTCTTTTCTCAGATATATTGCAACAATTTTTAACATTTCACACTAAATAATGCAAATGTAATGCAATTGAATAATGATAGTGTCATCTAAATTTAACTGTAATTGAGAAACTTCAGATTTAGTTTTTAATTAAACTCAATATTTTTCTCTGTATTATAAATACCATGGACAAGTGGAATCTTAATTGCTTTCAGTCTAAAATTTGTTTGCAGGAACTAAGTTCAAATACAATCCAATTGCTTCATTTCCTACCTAAATACATTGAGTCACTACATTAACATATTTCTTTCTTTATTTATTTTCAAAAGTTTTATTTTATTTTCTGACATTCCATTGGTTCCATATTAAACTTTTATTCCGATGCTATATGACTCAATGCAGCTCTTAAAATTAATTGCAGCTCCTTTTAAACAAAAAGATTGATAGAACTTCTAATTCTGAAATTTTATGACTAAACACGTTTTTGTTCAGAAAGTCTGTAACCCAGAAGCTACATTCACTGGGAAAGCATCTAATAAAAAGAGTGGAATTTCTTTTCAAGCTTTTTCCGAGCTCTAGCAATGCTATAAAGTTGAGGATCTGAATAACTTTCAGTGCTCTACACTTGAGCAAGTATGTAACTTGGCAGCAGTCCTTACGTGCCTGGATTTGTCAAAAAGGATTTTGGATTAGATTGCAATACGTTAGACACATGTGGTCATATGTTTCATTTCATTGCAATAAAAACATTTGGGCTTTCATTCTAAGATTTGATTCTTCCAAGACGTGAAGGCATTAAATGTGGATCTTCTTTATTATTTAGGTAACTGTGAGGTACAAGGATTTAGGAAGAAATATATTGCTCTCAATTGCATCTGTGATTTTATGACTTTAACTCTGAGATACTTAAATGTTATCGAATGCTCCAGTGGAATAGTAAGCATTATTAAACATCTGAGATAGGGATATTGGTATAATTTATTTTTTCTGGTTGGTCTTTCATATCCAGCATGAGTTCAGATATTTCAAAATATATAAAAATGGAAACATTAGTTATTTCAAAACAAAACCTTTTCATTTAATGAAATATGAATTTTTAATTACTCTTTCCCTTCTTGTAATAATATTATTTTATAGAAATAATCTATTATATCAATGACATTGATATTCCTTTTAAACTGGTTATTTGACTTTGCATATTAGATGCATTTATTTTGATAGATAATTTCAGTTGCCTCGATAGCCTGATGGTAAGGTTAAGGTTCGGAACCAGGGTATTACAGGTTCGAGACCAGATTCTGCCTAAGAACCTGTAAGCGAGTCTGTTGTACGTTAACGCTGGTGCGGCTAGAATCAAACGTCCTCCACCTGATACAACTCTTTGTGGAGAGGAGAAGGTGCCAGTTCAGGTGACGTACTCGTTATCTAACCATGGTTGAAAATTACTAGGCCTGTCCCGAAATAACTCTAGTGTTGCTTTAAAACGGGATGTTAATATAACTAAATTAAACTTACAAACTTAAATTCGTTTTGAAAATTAATAATAATACTCAAATCTGAGAATACTTTCTTTAAAAAAATCAATACCAGGAAAGAAAGGAATTCTATAACAAAGATTTTTATTATTTCTCCGAAAAATAAAGATGACCCATCATAGCGCGAGTACCTTTGAAATTTAAAACTTTATCTTTTACCAAATGTATTTTATTATAATGCAGTCAAACACACATTTTCCCCTATAACACAAAGCATTTGCCATTTAATAGAATACATCCATAAAATTATGTAATAATACAAATTTAAATACCTAATTAAAATTTGACTTACGTGACTAATTTAAAAAAGGGGTTATTCATAAAACAAGTGACAAACGTTATTTGTTTAGTATCAAATAGAATTTAATCCAACCACATTATGTCATGCAGCAAAGAAGTTCCTTCGCGTACCATTAATTTTCTATTGTGCATTTTTGCTTCTTTAAGAAAATTTCTTCTAAAAAGTTATATTATTTAATAAGGAAGCAGCAAAGCAACAAAATGTAGATAAGCTAATGAAAGAAAATAAACATTTCCGAAACCATAAATGAAGAATAAATCCTTTTCTGACAAAATATTTACTAAACAAATCATTCCTATTCATGGATGAGACACAATGTAAATATACATATCGAACCAAGCTGATAAACAGAGGCATTTTTACATAAAAGAATGCCAGACTTATTTATTTTAAAAAGAAAATTCTTTCATAAATGCAGTCAAAGGATTCTAGTGTTAAACTTAAAAATGGCGTATTCATGCAATACATGGGATTTGCCACTTTGCGTCAGTTGAATACGAATTTGAGATAGATTTGTGTGAATAAGAAATTAAAATCTGTTTGTAACTTTACTTTGTTTGATTTGTAGAAAAATGTATACATTTGGATATCTTCCATGTCTGACGAAAAGTCTCAAAATGTATGCATTTTTAATCCTTTTAGTTTTGATATTTTAAATAATTCCTTGCAATTGTGATCGAAATTAAACACAAACTAATTCCTTTGAATGTATTATAAATTCAGTGGTGATTTCAAAGTAAATAATTCTAAATCCGTGAATTACTCCGACCTACTCATCATTATTTCACGCACAATTAATTCACTTCTGCTGTTTCATGCTCGTAAAAATGGAGTTTAGTAATCGATTTTTAAATCACTTCATATTTTTTGAGAGATTTCGAATTGGCTTCACTTGTGCATTATTGATGAAAATACAGGGTGTTCCAGCTAGACCGGATAAATTCTGCACAGACAGATTCGTTGTTTGGAATATATGAAAAAAGTACTGTACACCTACTATCCCTACTTTTCAGGGAAAATGGGAGAGAAAAGGCATGACATCATATCCGGTTTACGAAAAAAAAATATTTATTCGAAACATTTTACTAAAAAAAAAAAAGAAAGAAAGAAAATAGACATTAATTAACTTTATCAACATTTTTGCTCGCCATTTGCTAATTTTAATAGATTTATGCAAGTTTATTTTAGTATTTGCAAAAGTTTACATAGGAAGATTTTCGAAATGTTCAATGCACATATTGAATCACGGGAAATGACGCCAAGGTGTTGTTTAAATCGTACGTATTTAAAAGGCTGAATGTGTAGCTACCATAACCATCACGTGATAATGTATTCATCTGGGGAATATTGCGATATCTATTTAATTTTCATTGAATGCAATGCAAGGCTTTACGAGCTTCTAGGGAATATTCTCGTCGCTATCCATCACGTCGTTCCCCAAGTGCCAACGTGATCCGCAGGTTGGACAACAGACTGCGAAATAATGGAAGCATGTACCAGAAAAACAATCGGTGGAGGAATGTACGCTGAACTTACATCAGCACTGGAAGATACAACACTTCGGCGGTTTGAAGAATCACCCGAGTTGAGTATACGTGCACTAGCCTCGGAGATGAATGTGAGTAGTAGTATTCTGCACAAACTATTACGTGCAAAGATTCTATACACATATCGTTACAGAACCGTTCAAGATCTCCATTCAGGTGGTTTTCACAATGATTTTTGTAAATGGTTATTGCAACTACTTGAAGCCAAAAGTGCTTTTACTTCACATATCTTGTGGACGGATGAAGCAAGATTCACATGTTATGGTCTCTTCAAAAGTCACAACAGTCATACATGGCCCGGCTCCAATCCTCATCCGATCCTCCCACAGAAACAGGACCACTGGTATATAAATATATGGGCCAGCATAACAGACAACCATTAATTACAAAATATCTGCTGCCTGAAAGGTTCATGGATCATTGTTACTTGATATTTCCCAGGATCTATTAAACGATGTCTTAGATGGAATGCCCTTAGCAGTAATACGTGTCCTGTGGTTCCAGCATGTGGGAGCTACGGCACATTTCAACTTTCTTGTACGTCATTGGTTTGATATCGAATACGCAGCCTGCTGGATTGGGAGTTTGGGTCCTGTTTCATAGTTCACACGATCTCTAGTTCTGACCCCATGAGATCTATTCATATGGGGCCATGTAAAGAAACTAGTTCGTCGAGAATCAATTACTTCAGAAAAGAACTCGTCTCCATAGCGCGTTTGTATCCTAGAACTTGTACACTCAACCATTACAAATGTCCTAATGCATGCCTCCATATGCGAGGGGGCATTTCAAGCATCTTCCTATTTAAAATTATGCAAGTTCCTTCTTATTTAATGCTTCGAATAAAGGTGTTTTTTTTCCGTAAACCAGATATGACTTTATACATTTTTCTCTCGCCTTTCTAGGTTGTAAAGATACACATCTCTGGTCACTTTTTATGTATTCCAAACAATTAATCTGGCTGTGCAGGGTTTATATAGATATGCTGGGACGCCCTGTATATTATTAAAACAAATTCTATATTAACTAATCATTTAATTATTATTGTAATTAAGTTTTCATTTCATAAAATTATTCTCATATGAATAAAATGTCAGAAATATTTTTCTGCATTTTTTCTAAGTATTTATAATAATAAATTATAAATTAAAGATTGAAAATATAATTTAATTCGTATAAAATATTTCCCGGTTTTTATTATACTAATAAGTACGATTTTAAGAATGTTTTTATATGTAAATAATTTTGAGAGTAGAATGCAATCTTTCCTCTTAATATGGACATGATTTTTACCGTAGAAAATAATCTATTTAAACTCATATTTAAATTAAAGATATTTTTATCTTTTGTAGATAATATATTTAATATAGAACATTCCTTATATATATATAAAATATACGTCAGTAACAAAATTAATTAATGGGAACAAACATTGAACCATATCCGATCATAAACTGAGCAACAACTATCATAATATCGGATTTTATTAATAGTTTGAAATTCCCTGTTAAATTATGTTACATTTTTTGGGAGTTCTTTAAGTAACAATTCAAAGAAGAATTTAAAAAGATGAGTTTTGGGTTCCAATACAAACGTTTCTTTTCAAATGGTATAAAGCAAACCCCATATATCTTTGTCTTCAGGTCTTACCCTTGAGTCATAATATTCACCATGTTCAAATTTTGTTATTTATTACTATAATTCACTACTCTGTACAAGTAAGTCATAGATAATGTTGAAGAGAGTACAAAACTGTTACTGCTGAATAATTTACGAACAGCTCAGAAATCTAAAATATGACTTGTCACAATAAATAAAGGCAAATCGTCTATACTGACAAGCAGATGCCATTCGGAAAGCGCAGTCTAAAAATGCAATTTGGATATTCATAGACTTAATGCTCATTTTAAGGAGTTCATTTGTGTTCCTTGTCACAAATTCATATTTGGACACTTGCAGAGAGATGTCAAAGCAACGAATTTATGTTCATTTCTAACAGATAACAAAGACGCTCGGCCTTTCAAATGAAAGACTGTAATTAGTATTATGTCACTTAGTCGCAACCAATTCGCTTTTCACTAATAAATAATTATATTTAACGCGTTTTAAATGGTTTAATACTGAGGAGTTAATTTATATGTGACTTGACATTTTGTAGATAGTAAACAAAAGCTGCTACAGAAAACTGACAAAAAGAAAACTGCTTGTAGAAGCTGCTATAGAAAACTATCAGGTTTTAAAAAAGGCAACTCTTTAATTCAGAAATCAGTTGTTAAATTCGTATAATTTAGTTTCTAAATATGGATTTAACATCTAAAACAAACCAATATTCTAAAGATTTGTAGTCAGAAAATAATAACTTTCTGCAAGATTCCCAATTTCAGAAATAAATTTTTTCATATCCTGGAAAAGAATGATATAGTGATAACCATCTAGAATTGCAAGACTAAATTCATCACAACTATAATATTTTTTTAATTTCATTTTTTAGGATGTTTTAAACAATGAGGTATATGTAATATATTTTCATATCCTCAATATTCTTATTAAATAATATGTTGCTTTAAGCTTTGTACTACAGAGAAGTGTGGAAAATGTGCATGTTGAATTTCTTGCTTTTCAATGAATATGATGCATATTCGATGCAAGATTCTAATAAAATTAATAAAGATCCATATTTTATTTATGAAACTGCATTTTGAATTTCACTAAACATTTCAGTTCATTAGTAAATAATTTCACTTGCACATAATATGAATTTCAGGTTTCCATTAAAATTGAATTAATAATAAAAAAATCATTTAAAATTAATTGTTCAATTTAAATTTTTTCAATAATTATTTTTTTATGATTGCATTTATATACTGGCCAATGACACTAACTAAAAAAATTCCTTTCGAATGAAGGATAGTTTAATAATCAAAATTCTAAAATAAAATATTTTGATAATTGTTATAGCTTTACTTTCATACGTCATATACAAGAACATAAAAAACAAATCAATTTCTTATATATAAACAACTGTACCAATCCATAGATATAATATTGTAATCAATCGAATATTAATTCACATGTCTAATATTGTAATTAATCCAATATCAATATATAGATATAATATTGAAAACAATTCAAGACAAGGAATGACATAATATTTATTGCATCGAAGGTTTGAATAATGTTTTAATAATGCTAAATAGCACTATATACGGAATTAATATCTTGTTCTCTAATCATTAAATTAACACCCATTTCTTTTTCTCTTTAATACATTTGCGTTTTTTGTTAAAGGATGATGAAAAGAAAAGATAATACAACTCGCACTGAAAAGTATGTAATTACTTTTATTGTGAGTTATCTGTAAATCAAGAAGTAATTTTCTAGTTCATCAGCTAATTTAAAGTTACTGTTCAGGCTCTCAAAATCATCCTGACAATTCATAATAAGCAATTCATAAAGATTAATCTAAATATCAATCAAATAAATAAATTATTTATTTAATAACTTTACAAGTGCAAAGAAATAATTTCTCAAGCTGATCAAAAATCTTCAGCTATTTTCCAGTATAGATTCTGTAATAGAATCTCAAAAAGAACAAGAAAAAATACCTCAAGGATTTGTCTCTGAACACTAAATTTACCTGAATGAAATAAAAATAAAGAAGATATATCCATCGCCCCTTACTAATACAGAAATGACTGTTATTTGTTAATTTTCACCCTAGAATCAATTTGAAGGAATCACTCTTTTCTGTATCATTCTTTAAAAGACATTGTGCATATGATTACTTAGCAGTGAAGCTGAAAATGCTAAAGCCTCTCCTATAATCTTTCTCTCTTGATGTCTACTCCTCCATTGCTGGACCATCAAGAAAATCAATAAAACAAGATTCAAACTAGGTCAATTATTGAGCTCAGTAGAAGGTCACAAAGACCTATCGAACATCGAGTTGCTAAATTTAATGGTGAAAACCGGTTGACTCATCGAAAATATTAATTGCTACTGTTCCATTATGACAACTGATCTGCCCGAGGTAGACGTAATCTACTATTGCTCACAACAGTTAGCCTAGTGTGAACGCTGTTCAAGCCATAATAGTGAAAATATTTTCCTATGGCATTCATGTCTGTAAACTTACTTTCCTAAAAGAGACGGTATTTTATTTCTCTAGAAGCGATCAAATGAGGTTTGTCCTTTTCGATTTTACATCGCCTCTCGCCAGCAGTGCGTATATTATAACTGAAAATAAAATACTTCACAGAACAAAAAATTGTATATTTTTAGATTTATCAATCTGAATCGTATATATTAAAAAAATAAGCCAAGCAAAAAGTTACACAACCGAATCAAACCATTACAAAGAAATTATTTGCCGATTTATCTATTACATTGATGATAATTTAAAAAAAAAGGTTTTATTTCTATTTTAATGATTTGTTAATACAAATTCCCCGTTCTTTTGTTCTGACTATATCAGCATTATACTTTGCTTTAATTTCTTCTAAGATCCTTATTTTCCATTCTTTGAAACCCTCTGGAGGCCAATTGTATTTTCTTGATATTTTAGAAATAAAAAAGTCCTTCCAGATAGAAATCAAGACTTTTTTATTGTTTAATTTTTCTCTTAGCCTAAATTTAGTTCCCTTTCCCGTTAGATTACTTAAAGAGCCAGAATCTATAATTTTTAAATCCCCTGTTATTATATGCCCATTGTCCAATCCTTAACTCAGAAAATAGGTTTTAATTATTTTAATGCTTTTATGGTTGTGTATATATATATATATATATATATATATATATATATATAAATATAATACACTGAAGTGACAAAAGTCATGGGATGACTGTTAATATCGTGTCGGTCCTGCTTTTACCCGGCAAAGTGCAACCACTCGACATGTCATGGAGTCCACTAGTCGTTGGAAGTTCTCTGCAGGAATATTGAGCCATGCTGTCTGTATAGACGTCCATAATTGTGAAAGTGTGGATGGTGCAGGAGTTTGGGCACGAACGGACCTTTCGATGATGTCCCATAAATGCTCAATGGGATATTCATATCGGGCGATGTAGGTGGCCAGATCATGCGCTGGAATTGTCCAAATGTTCTTCAAACTAATCGCGAACAGTTCTGACCCGGTGACATGGCACATTGTCATCCATAAAAATCCCATCATTCATGGACTTCAATACGTGAAGTCCATGAATGGCTGCAAGTGATCTGCAAGCAGCAAAACATAACCATTTCCAGTCAATGATCGGTTCAGTTGCACCAGAGGACTGAGTCCATGCCATGTAAAAACAGCCCACACCATTATGCAGCCACCACCAGTTTGAACAATGCCTTGCTGACAGTTTGGGTCCATGGCTTCGTGGGGTCTGCGCCACACTCGAACTCTACCATCAGCTCGTAACAACTGAAATCGTGACTCATCTGACCATGCCACGGTTTTCCACTGGTCTAGGGACCAGACGATATGCTCACGAGCCCAGGAGAGTCGCTGAAGGCGATGTCGTGCTGTCAGTAAAGGCACTCGAGTCGGTCTTCTGCTATCATAGCCCTTGGAAGACAAATTTCGCCGCACAGTCCTACCGGACACGTCCCTCGTACGTCCCACATTGATTCCTGCAGTTATTTGACGAAGTGTTGCGTGTCTATTAACATTGACCATTCTACACAGACGTGGGCGGTCTCGGTCGTTAAGTGCAGGTGATCTCCCACTGCACTTTCCATGATGGGATGTGATGCCTGAAATTTCATACTCTCGGCACACTCTTGATATTGTGGATCTCGAAATGTTGAATTCACTAACGATATCCGCAATGGAATGACCCCTGCTTCTAGCTCCAACTAACATTCCACGTTCAAAGTCTGTTAATTCTCGTCGTGCCGCCATAAATCACGAAAAACCTGTTCACATGAATAACTTGAACACAAATGAAAGCTCTGAAAAACGAACTGCGCATTTATACTTTTTCGCTGCGATACTGCTGCCATCTGTATATTTGCATATTGGTATCCCATGACTTTTGTCACTTCAGTGTATATATTATTATTATTATTATTAGACGCAACGCAATTTTAAATTCTGCTTTTATAAGAAAATAACTTTGCATTTGCAAAATATTCGCAGAGATTGTGTCGCAGTCACGAACAACTTAAAAGCTGAATTTTAATTTTTGACATCACAGCATTTAGCATCAGACGGAAAAAATGTCCAATCTGAATTGGCTGTCCATTAAAAAAATAAACATTATATAAATGAGTCATTTGTTTTTTATTAATCAAGTGCATTTTATTCCTTGAATAGCATACATAAATTCAGAAATGTTAAATTATTTTTAAATGTATAAATTGAATATTCCTTATTTAATAAAGAAATAACAAAATGTAGAGGAATTAAAATAATTCGAGATTTATTGGTTATTTTGGGCTTCAAATTGAGAATTTCGTTTCAATAGTTTTTGTTATTAAAAATATATATATATATTAAAAACATGAATCGATATTTTTTTTCGTCAACACACATTTTCATCGACTGATATTTTTTCAATATTATTAGGACGGTAGATAAGCATTGAAAGTGATTGAATAAATTTAATGAAATATACGTAAAATTTAGGAAATTTATTAGAATCTTCAAATTTTAATAAATCTAATAATTTGTAAAAAAAAATCAAAAATTATTAAATAATCATTTATTACTAGTCAAGTCATTTCTTAATTTCACAGTTATTCATCTTTAAAACGTATTCAATGATTAAATTTGAACTATTCGTATTTAAATATTCAGTGAAGTGAGATTAGTTTCAACCACTTTTATCGTAAACGATTAATGTTTCTCTCACTTGGCAGACTAACTTTATTTAGTGAAATCATATTTTGCAGCTCTAAAGAATGGAAAAGAGGTCATTGACTTTTCTTTGAAATTGTCATAAATATCTTCTTACGCATTATACTGTGGGAAATAACTGAAATGTGATAAATGCTTTGAAAATAATTTTCTTGATTCCCTCTTTATTCACTTAAATTTATATTTTATACTCAACTAACTTTAATATACGCATTAAAAAGCTGGCTGGATTTCAAATCCTTTTTATCATTACTTATCTTTTCTATATTGATAAAGTAAACTTTTAGTCTTAATTTATTTAGAGAATATTAGAGTTTATTTAGAGAATATAATTAAGAGGCTTACTATAAAGACCTGAATTATATGACTCATTTAACAATTTTCCAGAATTGATATATTTTCTGCCGTAAATTATTTGTGCCGAGGTTTTTTGAGGATGCGCGTGTATATAGATTTTATTAAATATGCAGAAGTTACTTTCCTTTATGTTGAAGTGATGTGTAACTACCCTCCACTCCTAAAAAAATTCTAGACATTTGAGCTCTTGGACTCATTTGATCGTTGTGTGAGATGAAGTATAAAAGTTAAAGGCTTATAGAAGCGATTCATATACTATATGTTTTATTTAGTAATAATAGATTAAAGTGTGTTTAAAGAATATAATTGCTTCAGGGGTTTACTATAAGACCCTAAATTCTATGATCCATTGTTAATTTCGATGCCAAAACATATTTCATATCGTTCATTATGCAGAATATCCCTTGTTATTATACATCTTTCATTAAATACAGAGAAAGTTACTTATCTTTATTTTGAAGTGATGTGCATTCACCGGCACCCCCCCCCCCCAAAAAAAAAATTGTTTGAGTTCTTCAGCTGATTTGATAATGGTAAAAAATGAATTGCATACGTTAAAAAATAATTTATTACAAATATTAAGCCTATCTGTTTTGCTTGTTAAGACTTTATAGTTGAAGGTCATTTTTCAGTAAGAAATAATTTTGGTCTGATTTCGTGAGGTTTTGCGACGAAAAAAAATTCTTGATTATACTGCGCCTAATGTATGGTATGATTTAAATCATTTGGTATGAATTAAATGTATTATGAATAATAGTATCAATTTTTTATTCATCATTTATTCTCATCTTATATTTTTTCATGCGTAATTCAAGTAAAACATGCATTGAGGTTGGTGTGGCATGGGAGAAGTTAATTGACAAAAGAGAGAGCCATCTGAATGGGCTTCAAAACTCGTATCAATAGTGGGACTCGCATCAATAGTGGGATGTAAAGCTGTAGAACTCGCCTTCGAAACTCAAATAACTGCAATAGTTTCATCCCAAAATAAAGATAATCTAATTCTTTTAAATAAAGGAAAGACACATATAGAGGACAGATGACCTAATGAATTGACATGGGTTTTGCTTTTATCATAATCTGACATTGAAAATTAAACAACTAAGGATATCAGGAGCATAAGCTAAGCATAAAAATGTCAAAATTGGATTCCATTATTATTGAAATTGCAGTATTTCATCATTAAAGCCGGACAAGTCATCATAAAGCCATAATATAGCTTATTTCAAACTGTAATTTACGACAACATAGCATATATTTATTCCATGAATATGTTATTTTAATATGTGTTAGTTTGACAGTAAAAATATCTAATGGAATCTATTCAGTTCCAAATATGATGCAATAAAAGACTTCGCTCACTAGTGAAAATACTAAGGACTCTATTTAAAGAAAGATGTTTGTTCATTCAAAGAAGAAATAATAATCCTTTGTTTAGGATATTGAGAATAATTCTGTGCATGATTTCTATGATTTTTGTGACAGCCTCTTTCTATTTCTCTGATTGGCTAGCTATACATTCCTTTCTATGACATTTTCAGCATCATTTGATGTTGTATAGACATTTCCATAAAACAAAATTTCCACGGCACCTTCTAATTTAGAGGAGAGCCAATACCACACTCGCATCCCACAAAAAGTCTCCAAATTCATAATTAAGTTTCCATCATCTTAAGATGCCGCCTCCCGGAAAGGAAAAAGCCAATTACCAACCTCGCCTGTTCCCCAGATCCCGAAAGCACACAGCCAGAGTCTGTATCAAAGACAACGGGGCTCCTAACAAAGAGAAAGCTCTGGGCAAAATTTACGGTTCTGCTACAGTAAAAGGATTACTTTCGCGGAGCCGATTTTCGTTTTCGTAATCAATTAAGGAGTTTTGGTTGATATTCTGCCGCACATTTCACTTTGGACCCTTTTACCATGATGGTAATTCAATGAACGGGAAGACGACTTAAGGAGCCTGGGCGAAGCCGGAATGGACAAGTGGAGTTGATGAGAAGTGGGTATTGTTTTGTTCAATGGAGGGTGCTGATTCTGGAAGCGGCGTTTATCTTCCCTTTGATTTGCTAACGCAAAATTCCTCCCAAAGACAAATGCAAGAGATGTCTGCTCCAACTTTTCCATTTAACGATGCGTTAAGGGGGAAGAGGAGGAGCTCAGGGTTAGCTGGATGCTTCTATTTGTTCCAAATACGAGGGGTATTATACAGTCTATTCGTTTCCTAATTTGGATGCTTTAGTGTTTGCGTAGGATGAGTCCTTCCGGGATTTCCTTGAATGTTTCAAAATAACTAACGCTGACTTTTATGAGCATGGATTTAAAAGCCCAGAATGGCTTTGGAAAGACTTAAGGCAGAAAGAATTATATTACCGATGGTTTTTCATTGTTTATTTAAGTTTATTCAAAGTGGAAGGTAACTAACTTTTGGATGTATTTGGGAAAAGTAACGGATGGGGGGAGTGGAATAAAAAGTAAATTGGAAATTCAGAAGTATTTGGAAGGGAAGAAAAGTATTTTCAAATGTCTTGAAAATTTTCGTTTTGATTGGTAAAAATGTATTTGAAAATTTTAACCTAAGAGATCAAGACCTAACATCAGTCTTTAGAGACATTCCAGCTTGGATTTTTCCTTTTTATTCAAAACTGTTCTTTGTTCTTATAAAGTGAATTTTTAAAAAACCATCATTTTTAGAATTAGGCTAAGAATTACTCACAGAAATAATGTTATTTCTCATTTTATATGTATTTCAGCCTTTTTAAATACATGTTGAACGAACATTCAGTTTTTTACATTCAGAGTTTTTACAATGGAAATTTCTTTAACTGAGGAGCTGAACTATTAGGAACCCGATAGTTCTTGCTCCTCAGTTATGGTCTAATGTTTTATTCTAAGACCCGTGGGATTAATATTCTTGTTTCACTTTAAAGCAGTCATACAAAGAGTGATGGTATAGGAGATAATATTTAAAGAATGAATTGCGTGCCTTTACAAAAAATAGGGTACAGAGTAGGCCAGCACAGCAAAATCATCTCTGGTGATTAAATAGTTGTTCTTGCAACAACACTGAAATGGAAAATATCATTGACCCACTATCATCACCGAACAATATTTCCAGTTGGAGGAGCATTCCATCAGCAGAATAGATGTGACATAATTCCACATTTTGCTCCATCCATCAGAGAAACAAAAAACCCAATACTTTTCCCAAGTTTTACCCAAACCCAATAAGTTTTTCATTTTATTATGAATGTTGTACTAGATGCAGATTAATTAATTGGAGGGAGAGAAACAGCAATCGAGTACTGATATACTAACTGTGCAAGACCGCAATTAAAGAAAAACTGCTGTTGATTTAATAAATGTGCAAAGGTTCAGAATCCTTATGAATTATTTTGAAAACTGTTTATTTTACATTTTATCCCAATTTAATAAGCCTCTTGAGTTTTAATTATAAATTTATGAGCTTTTGAGTTTCTTTCTTTGAAAATTACTAGAATAAAATAATTAGGAATAATTATATTTTCATTCATTTTATATAAAAATTTCCAGTAATTAAAATATTCAAAAATAACTTATTTATCCAAATTATTTAGCCCTCCCTCGAGACACTAAAATAATAAATTTATTTTGAATTACATGTTTAGTCATTTCTAAAACTAATTTATGCTTTAGACATCATTGCAATATATAATCAAAAATGTTAATTTTAAAATGTTATTAATTATTTCTATTTTGGAACAAATAATTAAAATTTTTGTATGCATTAATATTAGAATCAAATGTCTGTAAGCGAAATAAACACATTTAATTGCATAATAGTGTTCGAAACATAACCTTTAAAAGAAATTGAATTATTGAATTAAATAAAAATATTATTTTGAAGCAAGCAATTAAATGTGTTTACGTAAAAGCAATAAATTATTTATATTCATTAGCATAATGCATATTTGTTAAAATTATATGTAATTATGTTATGAATGTGAAAAATTAATGAAACAAATCATTTCTTGCTGATTCAATTTACAAAAAGCTACAGTTACTTAGGAAAAGTATGCGACTTGCAGTTACATAATTTTTTAAAACAAACTTTCCAACTAAACTTCGGAAAATTTAAAATTATGTATTTTTTTCTTTTAATTTGTCGAAAAAAAAAAACTTTTTGAAATAGGAAGAAATTCTACATGCAATGAAAAGTCAAATGGTGGACTAATAAAAAGTTTTTGAAAAAAAAATACTTTTTTTTCCAATTTTTAACGTTCCTTTTTTTGCGATAATAAAGCAAAAAACGAGATCTTTTTTATTTTTTTATTCCGAGCTCTAATGTGCTAGCTGAGTCATTGTTGCTTCCTTCTATGAAGATATAAAAATTTTGAGCATAACAACGAAGTATTTTAGAAATGATGTCGCGTTTTCAGGAAATTTGAGAATTTTGTGAAGAATGAGTTTGTAGCAGAAATATAAAATAGTATTTCATCTATATCTTTTAACTGAAACAAAATTTTCTGTCATACAGGCATTTATTATACACCTCCTGTCTTAATCCCCTTTTTGTATCCATTAAAAAAAGTAACAGAAATAACAGAAGGAAAAAAAACTATCACAGTCATGCCACAAAAAATCTTTGATATTTTGTAATGCATGCTCACTTACGATATATTTTCTTTTATGATATTGCAGTAGCATTCTTCCATTAATTCATGAGCGAATTTCATAGAAAAGAAGTATTAGATTTGATATTTTAAAATAAAAACATAAAATCTAATCTAATACTATAATACGAGGAATGGTTGCCAAGTCGAAAATCGCCCCAGAATTAATAAACTCCGGTAAACTTGGGGGTCTGGGGTTTTTGGCCACGAGGAATCGATTGGCGCCGGTTTTGAAGCGCTACGGTCGAGCAGTTCGGAGTTACAGATAGGATATTTTCAAACTTTATTAGTTCGCCATAATGGCTACTTAAATTTTCAAGCGGTAACGTGCTGCCATCTATAGACAATATGGCGAACTAATAAAGTTTTATGTTTATGCTGTTATAGGTTTATAATATGTTTCTTATGTATGTATATATGTTTGGTTTTTCTAAATAAATTTGTCAAAAATATTGAACTTCAACACACTTCAATCTTTACCTTTACTTTACCTTTGTATAGAATAGTTCCCTTTCCAAACTCTAACTTTGTTTAGAATAGTTTACAATGGTGCTCTTTAACCGGTTATCTTTTCACCAATGGTTTCACAAATTTTCTTATGGCATGTATTGTTTTGATAAATCACAATTGAAAATTTAAATCTTCGAATTAGCTTCGATACCTGTTTTCTCCGAGCGGAGCTCGGTCACCCGCTGGTAGATTCTTATATAATATATCAATCTTCACATAATATGCATCATCAATTTTGGGTATATTTTAATGACCAGTATACATTTCTCTAAGACGTAAAATATTCTAATTCTTCATTTATTAGTATATAATTTTTCCTTTATATTTTCACTAATATGGTGAACTAAATATTACAGTAGATTCATGAATAAAATGTGGGCATAAATGTTTTGTAGGTATAAAATTGAGATTTATGTTGAGTTGGGCTGCCTGGGAAGAACTAGAAAGTTTCAGATTCAAGACCTAGTTCCATCGAAGAGCCGTGATGTAAGCTGGTCGGGTGCCCATTAAATCCGTCGGGACAGAGCGTATTCCCACTGGTGTGTGAATTTGGAGAAAGGGTACAAGGTCGGGTGTCGTCCTTTTCATCTGACCATGATTAAAAATTAAGACATTAGTCCCAAAATAACACATTTGTTGTTTTGAAACCGGAAGGGATATTACTATTCTAAGCATCATTTTGATATGCATTTTTTGCATTAGTCTTATTCCGACGATATTAGCAAGGTTAATTATTGAGCAGTTTCATTTGTGATGTGATTTTTATAATAATTTACATCTTAAAAGCTTTGAAATAAAAATTTAAATTTATTTATAAAAATCTTCAATCATAGAGAAAGGAGAAATAATTTGAATTTTGCGAAGTACAAATAAATTTTTTCATGTGATATTTAGAATGGTTTTGTTCAAGTTCAACAAATTTGAGAAAAAAATTTATCTTGTTTTCAGAACTGGATTTCTTTTAATGTGAATTAATTTTAATAAATGAACTAGATTTTCATTGTTTCTGTGGCTGCATATAAATTGTTTCATAAAACAGCATTTATTTAGTTTGACATTTTAAAAATACTTTATACTGATATGTTGCAAATCTATCTAATGATGTATCGCATGGCTTGAATACTGATACTTTTGTTTATCTATTGCTAAAGACCCTTTTTTCAAATTTTTAATAAACCTGCTAGATTTTTTATTCGAAAATTACTCTGGGAATTAAAATGAAAAAAAAAAATGAAGAATAACATCAAATCAATTAAAAATTAGTTTTAAATCTTCCTACTTTGCAAAGAGAAGTATTTTTAAAATAATGAAAATGCAAAATGGCATGGTTTTATAAAAACTGGTTTTATATTTAGCAATTTTTTTTTTCTTATTTCAAAACAGGAAGTACGAATTTATTTACGTTGCTTTAAAAAGAACTGCAAGTCTCCTCATATGTTTGGTAACTTTGTAAAAATCAGTTTTGTTTTCAGAATTATCGTCAAAATTCAGATTTAATTTATATTTTATTTTTTTAAATCTGATTAAAATTGCTGACCCTTTAAAAAAATGAAAAAAAAAGGAAAGGAGATATTTAATTATAGTTTTACTTTTTTCACGTCCAGAAACTTAACAGATCGTTTGTTATATGGTTTGTTCAAATGCTATATAAGAAATTTAATTTTATTGCAAATAAAGCTTTTGTGGAATGCAAATTAATATATTTTTAAAAAATTGGGCCTAAATTTTCATTGAGAGATCTCTCTAAATTGGAGAAAACCATTCGATATTTATATTTTAAACACAAAAAGGAAAAACTCAAATTACAAAAACACACATAAGAGATGCTCAACATTAAATATATCTTTATACCAAAATTCAGAATATCGTACAAAAGTTATATAAAGTCCACTTGCAAGAAGTCTGTATCTCTTTCAATTTCTGAAACATCTTGACACAAAAAAAACAAAATATTTTTAAAGATCGATTCCAAATTTTAAGCTATATCTTTAGATTAAAGAGTTTATCAACTCTATATATTTGTCGTCCAATATATCCATTTGTAAACAAAGATGATAGTATAAAAATGCCATAATTCAGATTTTTGTTTTCAATCTTTACCCTATAATTGATGACACAGTTATATAGGAAGACAATCAATCTACTGACAAGGAATTATCAATATACTTTCTAATTATATTAACGTATTGTTTTGAAATAAAAACGCTGAAAGTATTTCAGAACGGTACTCATAAAGTGTCATTAAATACAAGAACGATGCCTAAGGTGGAATTTTCTTTTCAATCCGCTCCACACTTGCAGATCGCATATATTTAACATTTTTCCCTTATTATACGATGAAGCACAAAATGAGTCATTTCATTTTTGTAGGAAAGAAAGTCCAGAAGAAAACAATCTTGAATTTCTCTTTTCACTGAAATTTTCTATTCTACTCTCAATTGGTTTATTGTTGCAATACTCTTTTCATTTTATGTAAAAGTAAATGATGCAAATTTTGTATGATAGTGGTAAATAGACAGCATGTTGATGTAAATTAATTCATTAAATTAGATATAACGAAAATTTAACTGAAGAAATTGCACTCCGGTCTTGTGTATTTAATAAAGTTTAGCCCATATTTGGCCGAATTCATATGAAATATGTATTCAGGAATCTGGTTATAACTACACGACCATGACAAAATAATATTTGAGGAATTTTAAGGTCACTAATTCGCACTATATCATTCTGTGTGAAAACTATTACAAATTAAGTTAAAATCCCGAAAGAGGAAAAGTAAAAATAAGAACCCCTTATCGCTCCCAAAGTAAACGAATTATAACTCGATATACCTTACAACTTTAAATATGAAATATTTTAATATGATCCATAATTTGTTATAACTTGTATATTATTTTTATGTCTTTCATAACTGCTAATAATACAAAATGCTGCAAAATTTTATTTGGTTTCTTAATACTACTTAACATGCACTGGCTTAGATTTAATTAAAAAATACACTTTATAAAGGTTCTGTAATGAATTTTGATAGCTGCTTACTATTAGGTTAATCTGATAGATAATTTATTATAAAACTGCTGTAATTAATTTGGTTTATGCCGTCTTATTTAGCTTGATTGTAATCAGAAAACACTATTGTTCACTTTGAAAACTATAAGAGGGAATTATATATAAATCCCCAATTTTTTTAAATGCTGGATTGATGAGCAGAACCACTCAAAACATCCAAACCACATTAATAAGAGGTCATTTGACTTATAAGGATAGACTTAGCATTCAACAGGTTTCCACGTAAGACGAACCTTTTGCAGAATCCTATTTCTAAAGCCCTGTTCTGGCAGTCTGTTCCCGCACTGATTATGATACATTTTCTCCTCTTTGTCCTTTCTTGTGGTTTTCTGGAAATCTTTGGTGCCTGTTCATTTTATCGACAATTAGCGGGAAGTTACCAATCACCATGAGCAGGCAGGGGTGGTCCAAAAAGGGATCAGTTGGTAAATTTATGATCAAATCCGTAAGGTCGCAAATTGCCGAAACGTCGCCATACCTGGAGCTCTATGATCCTGAACTCGAGACCTTACTTTTAGTTCAAAACTATGTCTGATTTATTTAAAATTTTACCCTTTCAAACTGGAATATATGAATTAAAAATTGTGTTAGATCGTTAAAATTAAAACCGAAATAATTTCATATCGTAATTTAAATTGCATCCATTTTTGCGTTAATAATGATCATGCCGAACATTTTCTTTAAGGATTTATCTAACTAAAATAAATATTGCATTACACAAACTGCTTAAAATACAGAATAACAAAACTTCTTCTCAACGAATTGTGTTTCCTTACTGAAAAAAAAAAGACATTTATTAAAATACAGATATAAAACCAAAGTAGAAAAGTCTCTTCTTAAAGCAGATTTCGAAAATTTGAATGCTTTGGAAAGTTATGCTGCATTTTGTTTTTTAATTCTACAATGGCAGATCTTTTCTTGTTTTAGAATAAATATCGTTGGAAATGAGGGACAAAACAAAAAATTAAAAAGTAAAACATAGGGTGTTTGAAGAAAAATACAATTTAGTTAAGAATCTTCAACAAGAATTTATGTCCTTGTGTTCATTTTGAAATTGAATGTGAAATAGAGTTTTCATTAAAAGTGTTGAAAAAGGAAGAAAACTTCCAAGACTGCGTTGTTTATGAATTCATTTTATTTTATATTTAAATGCTTTTTTTACTCGGCATTAAATATATAATAAGATTTGTTTTAAATTTATCTGTATTTCTCATTTCTTTGAATTAAAAGTTTTCAATCTCTATTTTGACAGCATTAGGTAATGTTGAAAAGGATTTAGTTTACAATTCAGTTAATTTAACTCTTTCTCTAAGTTTGATATTCGTTATAATAATAAATGTTTGTTATCTCTTGAATTATTTTATTTATTATCCATTCAAAAATACCGAAATTAGTTTTTCTAATATTTCTTAAGGTGTTTTAACTTTAAAATTAATTTATTAGTTATAATTTATATTCTTTCTTTATTTTCTAAACCTTCTCATTTTTTAATCATATTTAAAGGTATCCGATTGCGTTCAAAGGAAAAATTTTGAAAAATTGGATTTTTCAAAATTATTTATTGTTTTTAGATGTATTGTCAATAATTAAATACAAAAACAATTATTTGAAAATTTAATATATTTTGAGAAATTTGAAAATTTGATGCAAATTTAATGAAATTTAACCAAAACGGTTAACACTCTACACAAAATGGTAATGCATCAATTCTATTTTTCTTTGCACACAAATTATAAAATACAATGATGAATGAAATCAACCAAAGTCTAAAAAGCATTTTGGTAGATTCAAAACAGTTATGGGAAAAAATATGCGCTTATATGCTTTTTTACCATAAATTTGCAGCTTAATTTTTCTAAAAAGCATCTATAAAAGAAAAAATATTTCACCAACAATTAAAATTTGGTTCATTTAATTGCCCAAATTATTTAATATACGCCTTAAATGTTTATGTAAATACCTCGATTAGTTTTGGGATAACATGATAAAGGTAGATAATTTTTATGAAAATTAAAATTGTGAGAAAGTTGAGGAAAAAGGCAAATTTTTGCTGAAAAATATGTGATCTTGAATGATAGATCAGCCTTTCCTTTTCATAGAAATTTAAAATGTTTTGGGAAGAGAAAAGTCTGAGCTACAAGAAATAATAACTATCTTAACTACGTTTTAAGCTAACTCTGCATTTTACAGTATTTCAAATAGTTTGCTCTTAAATTTAGCTGTATCCTTTGTGTATGCAAGGTTGAAGGAATATACAAGAAGATTGAAAACGATAAATCCTTAATTAATAATATAGCTTCTGTATAGCGATTTAAAAATAACTTTATATATATTGAATAAAAAGTTTACAGATTTTTTTTAGAAGCAAAATAATATTTACTGATTTCAAACCATTTTCAGTCTATTTATTTTTATGAAAGGGAATATTTAGTTTCTCAGAATTTTACAAATATAATTAATATTAACTTTTTAATTCGACCTAAAATTTCTATTAAAAAAAGAGATGATTATAAGAATACTTAAAATTATTACTTCTACTTAAGAATTGCTTATAAAATTAGCTCCAAGCTAATGTAATTTCAATAAATATTTTCTTCAAATATGACAAAAATACCAAAATTTGAAAATACAAATTATTTACCCTGAACAGTGTTCTTGTGAATCATTCAGTGGTTTAGTTTTTAATTATAACATCATACTACTATGTAAAATTTTAAGGAATTAGTAAATTAATGGCAAATAATAAATGAAGAATAGTTGAAAAATTTCTTTTGTGACCTAATGTATAATTCATAAATTGCCATTTTAACTCTTTGAGATTTATTGATATTGTTTGAGTGCTAGTAATTATTACCAAGTTAATTTACAAAACGAAATGTCTCAATTTGAAAAATTCGGAGAAAGTACAACATATCACTTTTATTTAAATTAAATCAGGCTGAACGGATATATTCAACTAAAATGTGATGACCAGTGACACTGGACAGTAGACTTTAGAGTGATAAAAATATTAGTACTAATTTCCTTCCATAACTGCTATGCATTAAAGTTACCAAAATTTATTTATTTTTTAATTTTGAAGAATAATGATAACGTTTAATGAAAATAATGATAATAACATTTAATGAAGAATAAGAAAATATTAATAGTTTTGCTAAAATCATGATTAACACCCTTGATTTTTAATAAAAACGTTTCATTAATTCTAGAAATAATTTATATTTTTCTTCCAGACAATATTTTCTTCTCTGGAAGAAAAACATAAATAATAAAGCTATGGAAGATCTCTTCTTTTTTAAAATTATTGTATTAATTTTCTCTAAATACAAAATTATGTTTAATTTAATTATGAAAATATCGAAATGGAATTAAATAACTTTTCTATAGAAATGTTACATTTTCTAAGAATTCTCCAGGGTTTATCCTTAATATTATTTCAAATCAAGATTCACTTATTTTGGTCACGTATTTTCTCTGTTTTTCTGAAAAGTTAATTTAATGTAAATTATTTCACTGACCCTTAATGTAATGAAGCATTTATTGACTTCATTCAAAAAATGGCTGGGGAATTTTTCAATAAAATTGGAAAGCTTAATTTCTGATGTCAAATTTATTTCTGGCCTGATTTATGCGCCAATAAATATGTAGTTTAACATTATTTTAGCAGTTTCTTAATTTTAAACCGTGTTCATCATTTTAAATGTTCTTACAAAAAATAAATGGAAAACGTGTTTTATTTTCGACAGAAAAATATTTCGCAATGTTTTCTTTGAAAGGAACATTATCTACTAAAATTTATTTGAGGCAGTAAAAATTTGAATTTTGAATGGATATATACATTATTTTATGCATCTTATTTTCTATAAACATTGTAAGATTAATTCTATAAAATTTAATATAAAGCTCTAAAATATGAGCTGTTATTACTACGGTGTTCAACATAATTTAATGGAATGCATTTTACAAAAAAGCTGATTTAATATGCATGTCAAATCATCCGAAATGAAAAGTTTATTGCAAACACAAGTTTTTTTGCATTTGAAAGTAATATTCATGAAATCAAATGATTTGCAAAGATGAGAATTCTATTCATTTATCATAACTAAAGTTATATTTTTGTGAATTCAAAATTAAATTTTATCGTTTTATTTTACTTCCTCTAATATATTATAAAAACTAAAATAATTTATAAATTTCAATCATTAATTTCGTGAAAAATTATACTAAATATCCACGTGAAATCAAAATATTTTGTGTGCTTCCATGTCCCTCCTTCAAGTCACGTACTTTAAAATATTCTTTATGCTGTAATATAATATAATTATAAATCAGAGAAGAAAAACAAAGCATTTTATCACTGGGCACAATTAAACATGACAAAAAAAGCATGTGAAATTTGAAACTGAAACTAAAAAATTATTTTTTATAAAATAAAATGAACATCCATTATAAAAAGATAAATGCAGCATTATATTTGAAATGCAATTTTAGTTCTATTTGTTCAATCAAATACAATTTAAAAAATTATTTTAATTCACACACCATTCTTTAATTGAAATTGCATATGTTGTCATACTATTTATCTCACCAAATTGCAAATTTTCTCTTTGAAAGCATACTGCAGTTTGAAAATAAAATTTCATTCAAACAAAACATAACATGGCAGTCAAATCGCTGGCCATAGTAAGGATTAAACGAAGAAATAATATTAGTTTAGCATAGGATTGTTATTACAGCTGTTATCAACAGTATAATGAAAGCTTTAAAATTGAGGTTCTCAAATATTTCACTCTGTTTTAGGAGGAAGATGAACCGCCAGAGGAGAGTCATGTCTGGCGGATAGTTGGAATAACCTTTTGTGTCATCTTGGGGATATCTGCAGTTGTCGCTGTTGTTGTCATCCTCTTCTTACCGAGTGAGTACTTTTCTAAGCTTAAAGTATGGTGTTTCAGAAGATTGACAATTCATTTAGAGATTAAGCAGAATAGTCGTCATAAAATTTTCATTACGAAGAAAAATCCTTACTTCAAATGAATGCTTTAACACTTAACTGGGGAGGGAAAATTTTGGAACTTAACTGGTGATGTGAGGTCCACGAGACTGTATTTTCTTTACACTGAAATTAAATTTTCTAATGAATATATCCGTATGAAAATCAACCAATATGGCATGCAGATATTTTTCTTGGTATCTAAATATATTTTAGAAATTTTTCAAAATATATTATTGCTGAAAAAAGTAATGGCTTTGGAACATATTTTTAAAACTCAAATTACATCTTACAACAAACAGTATTCCTGAAAAAACATATTACATCTTACTTTTAAATCATATTTATTCATCCTTTGTACAAAGGTATACAGAAACAATATAATGGAAGATTCAGCAATTATATGAAAAGTTAATAAAATGACAATGGGTAAAACTGATCTTTTTTTTTATCGACTTGTATGACTTATATAGCATAGTTTTCTAGGACATTTCAAACATGCAGGGTAAGGACAAGCATAAAAATCAACTTATAAATTCTATATATATTTATCTTGGATATTAATATGTTTTACTAATTTTTCAGATTGCATTATCATTAGAAAAATTATATTTAACCTACATATCAGAATCAGTTGAATGCAAACTTTTATGGACTTTTCTGTTCTATTATCCTTATCATTAAAATCACTTTCTGCTTTATTTAAAAGCTCTAGAGCGCTGATTCATAATAGGATCAGTAAACTGGATGATATTTCTTGGGCCCAACTTTTAGTACTATCTACTAAGCCTTGTTTATCACTTGGACACTAGCAGGGAGGAAAGGTCTCAGTGACCGCGGTTAAAGAAATAACTGAATTATTTTTTTTAAACATCCACTGAAACCGTTTGAAAAAGTATGCGTATATTGAATGTCACAAAACAAGAAGCATCAGGTTCAGTCCATTCAATTGAGTTTAAAATAGAATAGGGGTGAGAGAAAATCCATTGCTAGCAGTTTCACAGACCGCACGTCCTCAGCCATATTACTTACCGTTCTTATTTTTATTTATTCGTTGAACAATTATTTTCAATAATTCATATCGAATTTCGAAATTATTCTTTTATTTTTAAACATGTAAGTAAAATACTAATTGACGGAAATTAAGCGGACAATTTTCTTAGAATAAATCTAGTCTATGCATTACAATTCATTCAACTTCAATATGGGCCGCTTTCGTAATTCTGAGAATATTTACATGATGCTGAATGTCACTGCAAGTATTAGCCAGTAGGTCTGTTGTTAACCGTGATCTCGTATTCCTTAATGTTTTTGTGTTAACGACAGGGAGTGAAACCCTTTTTCATAGCCATAACGTTTGCATCCATATGCATTTTAAAATCTTTTTCATTTACTAATCTTTTATCCACCTTATTTAAATAAACTACGCTTTTTTTTCATTGATACTATTTTCAGTTACCGATATTAGCTCCATCTACATCACTTTGACTAATTCTACATTAGGGTAAAATTATTAAAAATATAGATTAGAGTATTTTTTTAATATCTACATTTTAAATAGCGTTCACAAAAATTTATTTATATGCGAAAGACTTGGTTTACAACCTTTTTTGAGGTACAAGAGACAATAAAAACTAATAACAAGAAACTGTCTTCTTGAAGTAAAACAATTTCTTTCATGAATGATTAGCTCATAAAAATTAAAATTATCAGGTCATAAATAAACTCTGATAAGAGCTACATGACTCTTTAGTGCTATTTAACAAATCAATCAATAATAAATTCAAAATATGAACATTTGAAAAGATATTGATAGTTCTATCTTCAGTAGACCAATATTGATACATAATCACCATTCAATAAACTTGGGAATGAATTGAAAATAATCTTGACGAAATGGAAAATAAAATCAGATGAGGAATGAAATCTGATCGGAATTTAGTGTAAAAAAAATATTATTTTAATGAATTAGGCAGGGTATTTTACAAAGTAAACCATTTTCATTCACGCCATGTATTGCTGCAGAGTAACATCATAAATTGACTGCCATATACCAAATTTAAGAAGTACTACAGATCACAAAGTTAATCCATGAAATAACTAGATGATTGTAGATGCAATTGGAAATGCATCAAGTATATTGTATACGCGCTAAAACTTCTACCCAAAGCATAAAATAATCTTATGACATTGATTTTTTTAAATTGGAAGCCAGTAAAACTGGAAATTAATGCATGTTCTATTCCTTCAATGCTTCCCTCTACTTGCATTGTAAGTTGCATCACAGAACCTGAAACATTTCATTTATTATAATAGTGCGGGATTTTTGTTTGCATTGCCATAATTAGGATTGCGTATAGATATGGTTGATTCCAAATATTACATTAGAAAAATAATTTTATTTTCCTTTATACTTAAGAAATTATATATTCACTGGTTCTTAAACATCAAAAACAATTTAAAGCCTTAAACATTATAATTATCTTCGCTGAGGCGAGTGTGTGAGCGTTTTGAATAAAAAGGGAACAAAAGCTTTTTAGAAGCACTACAAGTTTCAATACCTTGATTATGGGCAGCGCACCATTTACATCACACACAGCCTCTACGGAGCATTTAGTTTATCAATTCATACTGCTATATGATTAGCAATATGAAGATATTTAAGGTAAAAGAGAGTTAAGGTAAGGATATTATTTCTATGTATTTAATTTGCTCTTCCATATTCTGTTTTTAATATGTATCTTAAGAGCATACAGCACTTTGCGAAAACTGTTTTTATTATATAATTGGCTGCTGTTATATTACGACTTATGGCATTTTACAAGCCCACAATTTAAGCGGAATGTTAGTCTCTTGATTTGTCAGTATCGCCAACTAGAGCCAAGAGTACAATTTGGCTACCGTTCACGTTTCACGCATCATGTTTGCTTACAGAACCCCCTTTTACAGGAATATACATTCAAGCACCTCTAAGACGGAGCAAAGAGCAGCCAACCAACTACTCGAACTCGGGACGCTCAGATCAAAGAGTAGACGCACTAACGTTATGCCAGGACGTCATCTATACAATTTAGTTTATTACATATACTCATACAGAATAGATTACATAATGTAGAAAAAAATCAAATTTTCTATAGCTGACTGAGAGCCTAAACAAAAAAATTTCAGTTTTATTTAAAATTTCTTAGTGATGTTATGAGCTGTATTTTTCAAGCTACCAAATTACCACCAATTATTGAAAAGTCGTAGAAAGAATGTTATAACGTCTAAACTATATTTTATAACCATCTATTTTCTTTATTCTAAAACTTTCTTAAATATTGGCAAGTTTTCTCTTTATGGACTATTTTTAATAACCATATTCAAAAGCAAAAACTTCAGAAAATGAAACTTCTAAAAAAATATCGATTAAAACGCAAAGAACGGTATTTAAATAATTTATTTGTGAAGAGTTTAAGGCTGTTGGCAGAAAAGAAAACTTCTAATATATTTTTCTTTTTTTATTTATTCTTCTTATCAAAATTTTTGCATCATTGAAAAGGTTGATTCCATACACTTTAATTAAAAACTATGCATTTTTTTCTTTCATTTTTAAGTATAAATTTAAAAGAAATCTTGATAGTTTAATCATTCATTTTTATTTAAACCAAAGCTAATGAATAAATTTTGACTGCAAAATCCTTTTAATATGAAAGAATTTTTATTTTAAAGAACTTTCAAAGGAAAATATTACGGAAGAAAAGTGGTTAAAAAATATTTTTAAGATAGCAATATTAAATCTTAAAGCGAGATTCAATTAAAAATTCAAATGAGATTTAATCGATATCTTTTGAATACATTTAATTTGTAAGGTCGTTCAGCTTGAGCCGAGGAAATTAATTCTTTTAATTGTTAACTGAAGTATCCTAAACTTTTGCTGCCCTTGAATATCTTTTTAAAAAATTGAATATTGATCAGTAATTAGAAATGAACAATTAATTTTTTAATAAGAAATTTAGTTTTTTCAAGCTCTTGTGGTTTTAGAACTAACTAAGCAATAGCTTTTAATTCCTTGAAAGTCACTCGAAATAAGGGTAATAATGGACTGCAAAAGGTATAAACATATGTTATTACCAGTGTGGTGCATTTGTTGTCAACTAAACTATCCAGCGCGGATAAATAAATCAATGTTTGATTTAAACTACCATAAATAATATAAGTTCTAAGAATTTGAAAGAAAACAATTAATTATCCCCATGTTACCTCTTCAGTGCATTCTTGTAATTCAAGGAGATATAAAAATTTTATAATGTTAAAAAAGTGAGCATTTATGTAATATATAATATAAATGCGAACAAGTAGTATTTAAAATGAGAAATAAGATCATTGCATTAACCTCTCATGATATTCATAAATCAATGTGGAAATAATACGTGGTTCTATCATTCTCTATAAATAATATCGAAGAATTAAGTTAAAACTATTGCCTTCCTTTCAAATGTTATAATATTTTTATGTGTAAGGGTGAAAAACAAATGAATAAGATCAAAGAAATAATAAAACTACTTAAAAAGACCAATGTAAATCAAACGTGGATGTGTTGTAACCTGAAAATACATTTTTTAGCAGAATTTAAATGCCCCAATAATATGGTTTTTCCCTTATAAGTTTTAAACCATCGTTTAAATAAGAAATATTTTTTTAATTTAAGTATTTTCATTTTGCATCTTAATTTTTCAGTCATAATTTCCTATCGTTTTCTTCATCGAATACTTTCGATGCTGTCTTAACCTTGCAGTACTCACAAAAAGACAGCAAAGTGTTCTAAGTACAACAGGAATTTCCTATATTATTTCAGTCACAGAAAGAAATACAATTTCAGAAATACTCTTTTTCCTTTCATGAAGCAATTTTTTTCATATCTTCACTTTCTCTCTCCAGTGTTTCAACTCCTATACTGATTGCAAAAATGTTTAGTTAATGTGAATGTTCATTATCCGTACATTATTGCGGGCAATTATAAAAATTGTGTCCTTATCATCAATAAAAACTCAAATTTCACTCTAGCGTCAGAGCATCAAACATTAAAATAATTCTGTCTCATTCATTACAGCTTTGGAGATGTAGAAATTTCTCGTACATAATTAAACTACATTTATTTTATTTCATTAGTAATATTCATTTAAATCATCTCTGCTGTCAGTTCAAAATTTTATACAAATGCAAGAAAAATGGCTATTAAAACTATTAATTGTATTGTTTTAATCATAATTAAATTTTAAAAAAGTTAACTGTCCATGAAAATTAGGAACAGATGCAATTATGGGTTCCACGAAGCCAAGAGTGTATGTGCTGTAAGAATTTGAGCTCAAAAATACTAATAATGCACAGTAAAATCATAAATAAGAATAAAGTGTCATATCTGTGCCACTCTCATGGGGCTAAACATATTATTTTCATTCATAATTAAACTGGAAATTCAAAATTGAAAATCATCCAAATATTTTGCTCTTTTCGAACCTCAGGTACAGTCTCTTTTTCATAATGAGTGAAAAATTAATTTGAAGAAATCTTTAAACTTTCTCTTTAACTGTATGTGAGAACTCCATCAACGATTTTTCTTTTACACTCTCTGAAACGAAACAAGTTTTAAATATACCTTTTTACTAATCGAAGATATATGACACATTTATTATAACTTTAATATAGATCCATCAACGTTTTGCATTAAATGTAAAAAAATTTTTAATCGAATTAATAGAATTTTTTATAAAACAATGCATTTATTTCAACCTTAGAAATATCTTCAGCTGAACCAAATTAAAAGAATTAAAGGAGAGAAACCTGTAATGTGAGAACACTCATACGATGATATTGGATATTATATTATTTTAATTATAAATATATACCAGGTCGCTGTAATCGATATCATATTTTTCACTTTGTGTTGATATAGGAGAAAGTATTAAGAACATGGTCATTGTTTATTTCGTGAAACGTCATCGCTATTTGCGTTGCACTTGTAGTATGCGCGGATTTCTCTTCAAAGACTCGCTAATCATTCAAAAAACTTTCTTAAATTCCAACTTTTAAGAATGCAACAGGTGAAAATCCCAGGAAAGGAGATGAAGATGTACAGAATTCAAATTTCAAAGAATAATGCGACATATCTGGAATAAATTTTGAAAACAACTCATAATTATAGCAGCATCAAAGAAAATAAACGCAATGTTTCATATAAATAATCGCAGTCAAAACAAAATTTACCTTGCCCTAATTATTTATCCGTTAGTAAATAATCTATTCAAAATCCTATTTTAAATTTATATTTAAAAAAAATCTATCTTCTATTTCCAAAGGCGAAAGAGCAAAAAAGTTTATAAGGCAAATCCTAACTTGAACGCTCATTATGTTTTTTATTTCCGTATCTTGCAATTAAACATAATGAATATTACTTAATTTCTCCAGTTCAATCTAAGCATGCTCTGGAAAACTTCTACCAGAGTAAGAAAATTTCTAAGTTCGTTAACATTGCATGATCGTTCTCTCAATATCCGGTTCTGGAAAAAAAAGGCAATTATCTTTTGTCGGTAACCGTTTGCCCTCCCGCTGCGGAAATATTGAGTGTTTAGTCGGGAAAAATCTTCCCTATTTCGGAAAGCTGGTAGAAAACTAAGCATTAACAAATAAGCTAATTTAAAACCACTTTAATATATTGTAGGAGATCGAAATATCGTAATGATTAAGGGCAAGATGACTATATTTGTCAAAATAGTCTTCGGGACTTTAGCAAGTCAATAAGACGTCGCATTTTGCCAATAATTTGTGGCAGATCAATTTAAAAATCAATTCTAGGGTTAGCGATGTTATTACGACTTTAAATCTTGAGATATCTGATTTAAACATAATTCATTCAGCTTATGGTTTGCGCTATATTTAACAAAATAATCAAGAATGTGGCAAATAATAAGATGTCGAATTTTTGACTACTGTCCTTTATCTTTCAGATAACATATCATCACATTTACGATTAGTTTTTTTATTTGTATACTTTGATTATTTGTATATTTTGATCGATTGTCAGTTGAATAATTTAAAAAAAAAACTGAGAATTTATATCATGCATGATTATTCACTGAACAGTTAGAAATTAAGCAATGATTTTATTTCAATAATATTTACTTCCTCAGGTATGAATTTGGAGTTTTTTTAAGCATTTTATGCTTATTCAATTATGTGATAATTAGTTTAAAATCTTGTTAATGGTTTAAAAAATTCAACAAAATCATTTGCAACTATTGTCGACACTCTTGCTAAGAAGAGCTGTTTTGTTGCTCTAAATTATACACATTCACTTTAAATTTACAAAGTCTTTAAAATATGCAATTGTAAATTAGATTTATTTAACAATAAAATATCTGTTTTTTGCAGTCTCATTTATTATGCTGCCATTATTGCCGACTGCAGTAATTTAGTTGCATAAAAACATCCACTTTAAAACAAAGTAATATTTAAACATTAAATAAATTAGAGCTAAAATATTTCAGTTTTTATTTTGTATTATAACTATTTAATAGGTGTCATTTATTGCTTTCTCCTTTATTTTTTTTTCTTTGAAGTATTTTTCATAGCAATAATTATAAAATTCCAAGTGCTTCTAAATGCATTATAGATTTTCGATAAAGATGTCTAGATCAAAAGTGAATTAAAATATATACTCACAGAATATACATATATAATTCATTAAGAAAAACCAATACATGCGGCCAAAGAAGATAATAAATTTTTTAAGTGAGACTTAATATTAATTTACAAGAACACCGAACGGAAAGAAAAAAAAGTTTGTAAGGAAACGAACATACAACTAAAAATGAAGTAAGGATGCTCAAATTGTTTGTTTGCTCTTTAATAAATTGCAATATTGAATTTTAATTTTTACACCTAATGTATACTTTGAAATATGCGCATGTACTTATATATTTAAACATAACATGTAGAATCTAATGTTTAATTTGTACAATTCTCAATCTGCATTTTTCACCCTTAACTAAGGAGATACATAAAAGAAAATAAGTTGTACAAATAATTATAAAACATTTTTTCCGTCTCTTCTTTAAAAACGCATCATATTTTTTCATCATTCTATATTAATCGTGTCCGAACAATAGTAAATATTTATTCTATTGCTTGGCATTGCTTAAGCTGATAGATATGTGAATGTGAAGAATCCAGAATTAATTCAGCAACAAAATCGCGTAGTTCTAATCTTAAAGGTGGAAACAAAGGGAAAAAATCAGACGAAAATTATTCCATCATTAATTATCATTTAAATCTTTTCTCTTGAAGATGATGAAAACTTTAATATTTTTCAAAGAATCAATGTCAAAGATGAATAATGTACTTTTTTTTCTGAATCAGAGGTAGTTTATAAGAACATGCCACTGTTTTTTTTTTTTGTTTTTTTTTTTGTAATTTCTCTTGTAATAACAGTAGCTTATTATTTTTTTTCCTTAAAAATATATATGTCAGATGTATTGATCTCTTTCAATTAAATTAAATTAGATATTTTTTATTAATTTTTTGATTTAGTTATATTAATTATTATTTCGCATAAGTTGTCATAATCCAATATTAAGTGTTTAAAAATTATTGTACCCCAATTCAATTAAATCATTGATAATTGCAATATTTAGAAAGATCCAGAGTATAGGGAATTTTGTTAAGTTAAATCTAAAATCAAAGGTGACTATACTGCTTTTTCCTTCATTAGATTTCAATGCAATTAAATTTCAAAAATTTCATAAGACCGACTCACATATTTACAATTTTTAAACCCTCTGATAGTTGAAAATTTTTAGAATACTTTTTCTATATAAATTTCTTAGGAAATATTTAAGAATAAAGGAAAATAATAGGGTCTTAATAAGACAGAATCTGATATAGATTTGATTAAGCTAATTTACACATAATAGGCTATAATAAATGCTGAATTAATTATGATTTTGAAACTAAAGAAAATGTACTTCAGTTTTGCTATATTTACCCCCCCCACCTTCATCGGTAAACTCCCGCTGCAGAAGCTGGGTCACTACCAGATTTCGCGTTCTCGAGCCACCACAGTCCAAAAAGACTTTAAAACTTTAATTTCGCTGTTCCATTAGAGACCTTGCCGAGAAAGATTAACGAATGGCAAAGGAATCGTTAAACGGCGCGCACTCGCTCGTCCGATAAACAACTGAATTCTAAAAATAGCAAATCTCGCTGCTCTCTGCGAACGGCAAAGTGTTTCTCCATGCCCATTTACCATAACCATTTAGCCCCATTAAAAGGCGCAATCAAACCGTTAACGCATTCGCGGATCCGGCCAATCCTGATGGGCCAGGCAGAAAACTCCAGGCAACTCATCCGGCCCACTAAACTCCCGCCATTAAAAGAGGACGGGAAATTCAACCTCAGGAGCCACCGGAAACATTGGGAGGGAAACAACGGCTGCCAGCCGCTACCTAATGACCCCCAAATAATAAAAGTGTCCAGTCACAACTATACCCCCTGGTTGCAGGAAATATGAGTCTCTCTCTCCTCCTGACAGCGACGGAACGACGTATAATACATATGATGAAGTTGTTAAGACGTGTCTTCTGTGTTGTTTTGTGCAGGTCCATCTTTAAAGCAATGGGTCGCCATAAAACTCGTCTTGTTGGAATGTGTGGCGCAGCTCCCTCCTAACCCTAATGCCCGAACCGTTTTATAGAGGCACAATAAAATGGATTTTGATGACGTTCCTTCTGCCAAAAGAGGGCTTAAGTTAGGTTCGGTCTGTTATGGTTCGGTATTAGTTTGATTTAGAGGGATGCTGGTTTGGGTATTCCACATGGATGGGAGGAATGGCTCGGGGGAGGTGAAAAGTTCTTTGCTACAGGTTCGAGTAAACATTCACTAAATCATAGGAGAAAATAGTTCCAATGAAAAACAAAAGAAGAAAAAAAAGGTTTTCTTTAATTCCTAAGATATGTTTCTCTAGATACTGGGTTTAGGAGATTCTGTATTATTTATGACTTTCTATATGAAGGAATTCATAACTGATTGCTAATGATTGAGGTAGTAGTAAATACATTTTAGTATCAACTAATGCAATGTAGTTGTCTTTTATGTGTACTACAGATTCAGAAAAGAATGCAGGAGTATTTTATCATCTTACTGAATAATAAAATAGCTTTCGGGAACTCTATAAACTAAGTTTTAAAAAAATACAGTATTTCTAATTATAAAATCTTTAAAATTTATATTTTCTAAATTTTTAAACTTACGGTCAAAACTAAGTGATTCAATAAAATTGACACTGTATATCTAGCATGTAATGTATTTATATGTTTGAAAAGTTTATGATTTCATAAATTAATAGATAATGTTTATTTTTAGGAGTTTAATTTATGACTCATTTAGTTTTAAATTTACACATGAAGTGGGGTTTGGATGAGTTTTCGCTGAAAATGCGACAGGACCAATATGAAGGCATCGTTGAAGTATCATTAACATTCATATAAAATAGAATAAAGGTATTTTTTATAAGGTAAATTGAAAATGAAAGTGTTATATATATTCAATTTTTCTATTTGGCAAAAAGAGGAGCTCGACCAAATTTGACATGGGAAAAAAATTTCCAATGTCAAAAATAATGTCATTTTTCTAAATATTGAAGTATGCATAATCTGATTGTCTCGCAATTGTTACAAACTGGTTGATAACTTAAATTGAAAGAATTCATAAGAACTCAGAGAATGAGTAATTTGGAAATCAAGCCGTAAGTTTAGTTGGTGATATATTGCCAAATATGACATCCTTCTGCATTATCTTCTAAAAAAGATAAAAATTGATACCTCAAAAGCGATAAATCGCCAGGTATTGCCTACGAATTTCGAGTTTTCAAAAACCTCAAGCCGAAGTAATCATGTTCTCACATGAAAAAAAAAATGCATCATGTTCACCATCCACAGAAAACAGGCGCATCTCTATTTGATGAAACAAATTTAAAACTGAATATATGACAGGAAAATAACTTTTGTAAATCGATTCTCGAAAAATAATAACCACCTAATAACTCAAATATAAAGTGGAAATTGCTTATTCGTTGACGTTTTGAATGCCTAAATTCTTATTTTTTTTTATTTTAAAAATAGTCGAAAATGCTGCAAGGAGGTATATATTTATATATTTGGCGCATTGGTTGTTTATAGAGAAGTTGGTTGCGAAAAAAAATCTTTTAAACAGTTATTTAACGAATTTTAATAAATTTTAATTAACGGCGAAATTTCGCCACTTATTGTTTTCATTCATTTATTCATTTTTGAACATTTATTATTATTATTTGAAATCGAGCTGAAAAGTCCACGAAACTTGTAAATGATCAGCTGGAGTGCTCTCTACAAAATTTTCACTCTCATAATGTAATAAAGATGAATTTTTGTTTTTGAGGCATTTTTTCCCTCAAACGTTTAAAATCAAAATTTGAAATGAATCTTTAATTGTAGTCAAAAATTTAATTATCAAATTTGATAAATTTTAAGTCATTTCATTTTTGAATTATAGCATTTACGTGCTTCTGAAATTTTGGACAGACAGACGGTCAGCCCTTTTTGGATTTTGCTCAAAATCTATTAACTGCTCAACTGAATAGATGTTAAATTTATGCCCCATATTATGTACCCCTAGCCGCCTTTGTTTTGTAATCATCATATTCGAACAGCCGGACATATATATTTCCTCTGAATTAATTTTGTTCAAAAGATTGTAGACAGTTTTGTTATGTTACAAAATAGATATTTATAATTTGGAGTTAAAACTACATACAAATTTTCCTCAATTTAGCTAAATACAGTTTTGAGTTACCTTTGTCGCAGGCAGACAAACAGTTATTTTTCAAAAAGGAGTTTTTCGAAATTAGAGTAGTCTAAAACGTAGAAATTCGTCAAACTCTCGAGTTTGAAGTTTTTGCATTAGGAGGAAGTAAAAACGACATTCATTCAACCTTACATAGATAATCTCATTTTGTATGTAATTAATGCTTTTTTTTTTTTACAAAATCAAGTTTTCTAAAACAAAAAAAAGACGAAGATGCTATGTATATCCCTATTATTTCCTTCAAAGCCCGATTATTAATAAGGTAAAATAGTCATTGAAATAATCCAAATTTAATAAACTTAGTTATAATTTCAACAAATTATACTACATTTTAAATTTCAAATGGATTTTTATATTTTTTCCTATTTCTTAGCCTTTTTTATAATGAGTTTTTCCCCGAAATTAGAATGAAATACAATACATAAATACAAAAGAAAAACAATTATTTATCCAAATTTTCTTTACTCTCTTACGATTTATCCTTCAATGAATAACATTAAGAATTCTACTAGATATTTTCCCTGCTTTTCCCGAGTTTTTTTTTTAACGAATAGGAATGAAGAAGCAATTAATAACCGTGTCAGTTTTAGCTCCACCAGCATTCGGCGATGCGATAAACGCAAGCTTGGACTATCACGTCAGATTACACAGCGAATCTCTCAATGATTTCTGTGTCACGCAGATCCGACCGGAAAATAAATTAAGCCTAGTTGTTACACAAACGCTAGCAACAACAGCAAACCAAATAAACAAGTACCAGAGATAAAACGAGTTCTGGCGTAAATGTGACGCACTATTAGATAAAGAACAAAACAAAAGTATATGAGGAAGATCTCAAATAATAACAACAAAAAAATATCAGGGAAAAGTCCTTATCGATTCGATATGTTACAGAAATAGAGTATATGAGGTGGTCCAATCCAGGAGAGAAATCATTGGCAGTAGGATTTGAGTTCCTCTGCAGATTTTTATACACTTCCTAACCGGAATTGATGTCTAATTGGATGGGTGATAAATCGGAGAGCCTTAATCCGGATTTTGAAATATATAGATTCTTCTCTCTTGCCTTCGAGATTGGATCCTGCTCGAAGTCTCGCAGGGAAAAGATGAAAAAAGTCACACATTGGATGATTGGGAAAAGTTCGAGTTTCTTTTTGAGGAGAAAAAAAAACAACAACCGTATATTAATTTCCCATTCTTTTTTTTTCTTCTGTTGTTATGGAATTCAATTTTGCCAGAAAGTATGTTTTTTTCCTCTGTCGTGTTTCTTAGTATCTTTTGGAAAACGGTGAAAAACTACAAAATTAAATCGAAATATAGTTTAAAAGAGAAACTGAAAATGCTTCAATGTTCAATAAAAAGTTTGTTGAGAAATTGTTTTTAGAAGATCTCTTTCCAAGTGTCTAGATATTTTTCTCTATAAGTTGTCCACATAGAAAGAAGCATTGCAAATGTTTATTGAATGGATATAGTTTTTGAAATCTTCATACATTCAAAGATGCTTCTTCTTAAAACACAAGCCCAAGCACACACACAGAAGTATTTGCCTATATAGTACATAATTATGAAAATTTCCCGTTAAGACTTTTTAGGATTTCTAACGCGATTTCATGAGTTCATTCACCACAACACTGTCTTTTAAATTTATTAAATTAACAACAATTATTTATAAAATATTAAAAAAGAGCTATGAATTTAATTCAAATTATACGATAACCCAGTAACTGCATATCCCGAGATTTTGGTGAATTGGTAATCGGATCATTTTCTTTTGTATCCCACATTTTTAACAATTCAGAATGCTGATTTTTTCAAAAAAAGATTTTTATTATAGCATACTATTATCGCTTAACATATTAGCATCAGCTTACTTTCTTGGAAAAATATTTGAACTTATTTACACACATCGCATCTAAATAGCGATTTTAAAGAAATACGCAGTCATCGGGTCAATGGTTAGAAAAATAATCGTTCCAATAGAGAAAAAAAAAGGAACAGAATTTAACATTCGCAATTAAATCTTGTTTAAACAGGTCAAAGCTGCATTTGATTCTTATTTCTGAGCCAAAGGCAAACCTAATGCATTATAAGTTTGCAATTCCAGAAATTTTTATAAAATTTAAAGAAGTTTATTTTTAGTAATCTCAGACCCTCAAGTGTAAATAGAAATGTAACAATATTAAAATAAAACAGTTTCCAGTATTAAAAAAATTAAATTATTTTAAAAGATAATTCAGAAAACTGATTTATGTATTACCCATCCAATCACTTGCAAAATTTCAATCGTGAAATAAGTTTGAGCGCATTCATTTATGAGAGATTTTTGTGTTTATAAATATTGTACTTGGCCGAACTATAATGTATATTTATAAATTCAAATAATTTTTTATTGACATAAATTTAATTAATTAATTTTTTAATCCAATGGAAAATAACGCACACAAAACCAAAAGTAAATTTAAGGGGGCTTTATATAACAATAAGGCTTAGTTATTGGCTTTTATTTAATAATATTAATGTTCTAAAAATTAAATGCTAATTCATAGATTGAATAAACATACCGTATTTCCAACGTGCCTGATCAATATAGTTTTTATTAATGTTTTTGTATTTATTAATCAATGATCCCAAATATTATATTTGGCAGATAATCAAAGTCAAAAGTGGACATATGATTATGATATGGTTTTATATAAGATATAGAATTCATATGAGGAAAGGGAAAGCAGATTTAAATTCGTTTTATTTTATTTATGCATATCCCAAAACAGAAAAATACTTTTCTGTATAATTATTCTGAAATAGCAAATAACAACTTTTCGCCGGAATAAATATACAAACCCTAGACGTGTGAAGCCCATAATTTATTAGGTTGGTGCGTATGAAATGTCGGATTCTTAAGTGATTGTATAAAACTGCATATCTTTCTTCAAAAGCTGTTTATTCAATCAAAGTATGCTCCATTCGCTTCAATACACTTCTCCCAACGAGATTTTAAAGCGTAGATGCCTGTCTTAAAAAAATTTTGGTCTTTAGAATTAATAAACTCTGATATCGAGTTTTTTAGACTGTCTTCATTTTCATAGTGTTTGCCCCTTAAAAACAGCTCTAAATGCTTGAAAAAATGAAAATCGGCCGGCGAGAGATCCGGTGAATATGGTGGATGCTGCAAAACTTCATATTCCAGTTCATTCCAGCTTATTTCGCTCTGTCAGTGCGTACGGTACCCACTTGTCCATCTTCTTAACCTTGCCAATCTCAGAAAGGTGTCTCAATATCGTTGTATGGTCAACTTTCATCCTGATAGCAAGTTCCCTCGTGGATACGGCTGGATCCGCTTCCACTAGAGCCTTCAGGTCATCATTCTTCACAGACGTTTTGGGTCTTCCGCGCGGCTCATTTTGCAGTGAAAAATCGCCAGTCCGAAATTTTTCGAACCAACGCTGCACTTTCCGATCGTTAACCGTATTCTCCCCAAACGCTTGGTTTATGTTGCGTGCAGCTTTTGCTTGGTAATACTGTTTTATTACATTGTTATATAGATGAGAGGTATGATAAATCAAATGAGCTTCAAAAATAGTATAATAGTACAAGTGAAAACACTTTGTGTAACTCGTTCTCTCTCTGTGTGTATATATATATGCATATATATAATAAATTAAACTTTTGGTATTAAATTAGCATTTGTTAATTACCAAAAGAACCCAATTTACAAAAACATATAAAAAATAAGCCATTATAATTTTTATATAATTTCGAGGGAAAATGGGTGGAAATTTTCCCTGGTGTGAAGAAATGCGTATATGGACCATATGTATAAGTATTTATTTGCACTCGCAATCAAGAGATAAGTTTCACGAACTTTATGCATCAATTTAAGTGGTAAAGTCTACAGAATATTTTGATTTGTAGCAATCTTATAATAGATATAGATGGTTTAAGCTACAATTAAGTAGTGTTGTTATTTTGCTCTAATGAATTAAATAATTTATTAAAATATTAAATTATTTCATTTTATAGATATGAAACGCCGGTAAGGAAAATAACATTAGGCCAATTATTCATGGAAAATATGTAACACAGCATGCTCTAACATTCATTTTTTTAATAATTTGCATACTTTCATTGAGTTTAATTATAACATCAATACTAAAAATAAATAAATAAAAGATATGCTGAAAAATCATATCCGGTTTTCTAACACTAAACATACATCATACAATTTACACATAAACTATTAAATAACATTTCCCAGACAAAAACGATCTGAAATCTACAACATGCAGAAACATACAATTTGTTCGAATCTCCCTTTCTAACTCAACTAAATTGCAGCCCTTTCGTTCTCCTGTTTGTTTATTCTACGATCGTTCCAGCGAAACAAATGTTAGTACATCGCTAACATGCGATTGGGACGAAACAGGAACAGATAACGCTGAGGGTGGAGATGAGGCCAGTCCACCCCCCTCCCAAGTTGAAATTGTCGGAGCAGTTAATAGGTTGGAGGTTCCCCTGGCTAACAATTCGATAGGGGTTGATTGCTTGTGTGACGTGACGCGCACAGCAATGTCGCCGCCTTTCAATGGACAATTGCGTTGATCATGTGATGTCTTGTGATATATTCTTGGGGAACCTGATACACAATAAACATTTAAATAAAATCCGTTAGTGTTGTTTATTTGTAAAGAAAACTACAGCATAGCAATTGTGAATTCCAATGCAATGATAGTGGTTTTACTTTTGCCTTTATCATCATATTTAAACAAAAGATGTAAAATATACAAAGCAATGTTAAACGCAAAATATACAAAGTTATAACTTTTCAAAGTTTGGCTACTGTAAGGTTACTTATGCATTAAATAAAGTTTCAAAGTTTTGGTTCAAATATTTATTATTTCTTGTATCATGTAAAAGAAAAAGGCTGTGATGAGATGTAATTTTATTAATAAGTAAGTTTTCTATATTCAAGTGCAAACCAAGAAAATAATTTTAAGTTTAATAATATGAGCTTGAATTGATTAAGTTACTCCATTTCGAACAGTTTGCGCAGTTAGTATTAAATATCATTAAAAATGAAACTCTGGATATTCACTATTAAAATGAAACCTGATTCCTAATTGAAAAGGAAATGGAAATATAAACTTATGGAAATTAAAAGGAGTATAATCAACAATTTCTTATACTCCTAAAAACACAAGAAGTACATTTAGTCAGAAGTAGTCTAAAAGAATATAACTGAACCAACGTATTCAGTGAAACCTTTTTTTAGCACTTCTCATGTTTTTAAAATCAAAAACTGACAAGTGAAATAAATATTTTTCCATTCTGCTCCCTACATTGCCTAGTTGGAAACTTCCATTATATGATTTAACTACTTGAAAAAAAAAAGAAATAAAGCTTTTTGAAAAAGAAATATTAAGTTTATAAACCTAATTGAATTTACTAAGTACTAGCCGCCTTTGGCAACCAGCTGGTTCACCATGAGTAATGCGTTCTAAAATTTTCAATTAAATCACATATTCATTAGCCTTGAAGTAATTCCGAGCATTGATTGGCCTGAAATTAATATTTTCTTTGAGAAGAGGGACGGAAAGTTCTAAAAGAACACATTTTCCTAATAATATTCTTTAATTTTATAAATCAGTCAGTTTTAATTCTTGATTTAGAAGAGTGATTGATGTAGCAACTTTTATTTAAAATATTAATAAAAATATTTTGTAAAATATGGCTTACAGAGCAAAGTATGAAGAAATCTAAAACTCATAATTCATCAATGCATAATTGGATTCAAGCCACATAAATTCAATCAGATTTATTGTAAATAAAAAAGATTTATTGAATTAATGATATAGATATTGCAAACGATCATAGAATCCTTTGCCTTGTATTTTTTAAAAATATGACATTTTATATTTATTTTGTCTAGTCACGTGCTAAAAGTTGCATTACTTTAGATTTATTTGCGATGATAGTTTTTTTATTTGGACTTCCGTCGTTGTTTTCTTTTATTTTATCCAGTCACGTGTTAAAAAAACATGGTTAAAATATTTCTTAAAATTTTTTTTAAAAATAGAAGCTTAAGTTATAGATTATAACATTTATACCATAAAAAGCTAATTTTTTAATCTTTAAATTGATGTAAAAATCAGCTTTGTACGATAATATTTTCGGAAGTTATAGCGGAAAAACGTCGAAATTTCGGTTAAATTTTAATTAATTCAAATTCTAATTAAAAATTTGAATAAAAGGCTCCAAGGTGCACATTCCCAACCTCCAAGGTATACATGTACCAAATTTGGTGGCTGTAGGTCCTACGTTCTGACCTGTATAGCGCCAACACACACACACATTGAGCTTTATTATAAATATAGATGAAACTCATTCTTGTGTACAAAAAGGATTACATTTCACTTGGAGTATCAACTTGAAATCTGTAGACATATCCAAATGCTCAGAGATCAGACTTTTAAGTGGATTGTTGAAAAATTATCAGTAAATTTGTTTTATATCGAATTTTTAGACATGTCTTAAAATAGAATGTACAGATAATTGAAATTGAAGTACGTTTATTACTTAAATCGAAATAGAAGAGATAAGCAGTTTTAAAAAGGAAGGAAGGGGCTGGTTGTCAAAAGTAGGTAGTAAATATAGGTGGGAAATGAGATGGGACTGATTAAGTAAAGAATGATATTTTTAAAAACCGTTTTAACTTGACACCTATTTATATCAAAGCTGAAATGAGATATGTCATTATTCATGCACATATTTGCTATATTTCTTTTTAAAAAAAAATACATACTTTTATAAATGTCACTGAATTTTTGCAAAATTGAAAACAAAATGCACTGTATAACTAAGGCAATATGTAATCTTCATGTCAAACAGTTTAATAAAAAAATGAAGATTTAATTCTTGTAATACTTTTTGCATAACATTTGCTTTTGTTTCCCTCACAATTAGCAAATTTTTTTTATCAGATTGTAATTTACCAACTTGGTAATTTTTTAAATTCACCATTTAGATGCAATGTTTGCAAATAAATTTCATATCTTTTCCAAAGAAAGAGAACTGATGCATGTGTTACAAGACAATAGTAAAATATAATAAAAATCTGCAATTGTAAAAATAAGCACTCTAGACGGCAAAAAACGCAGGATACAACAGAGAATGGACTCTGCTGGATACGTAGCTGAAGGATTAAAGTATAATTTTAAGTAATTAAATCATAAATAAATTTATTTACTTTTTCTTATGATATAAATGACTAGTCCTTTCAAAAAATTTGCTATCTTTAATCGCATAGTATTTTCTTTAAAGCAAAAACATTTTTTATTTATTTATTAGTATAATTCATACATTTATCTAGACTTTCAACCTTCTACACTTAATCTAATTTGCATTTGAAATTATCCCTATCAAACTCGTTTTATCAACAATAAAGCAATCAGTCACTAACAAAAAATATCTTGTATTCTTCTATTCTATACCGAGTTGAACTATAGATTTTTTTCTTGTTCCATCTCAATAGCGATTTTTTTTTCCGTTTTCATCGAAATGGTTAAATGTTGAAACGCCAGATTTACCGGACAAAAAAAAATCTAGAGTAATCCAATATATCCAAGCAGAACCGAAGCGAAGTTAAAGAATTCTCCCCGTTCCTTCCTATTTTAAGAAATCCAAGCTTGACAGGTAGACAGATATACTGAAGTTCCAATTTGTCAAGATCCAATTATGACAGGGAATCGAATTGTCTTCAAATCAAAATTGAACGTTTTTACCCTTTTCTTGGCATTACCCTGATTGAAAAGAGCGGAAAAACGTTGTCCAGTTTTTATAGCTAACAATCTCTGCTCAGTTTTCTTCCTATTGCTTTTGTGAATGCTTTTAACTTGATCTGTTCATAACTCTAATATGGTAATCATCTCTATTTGGAAAGAAAAAAAAAGATTCCTCAATCAGAACTTTAATTCAAAGAAAAGCTAATATTGACGGATTTAGGATTATTTCTATGAATACGTATACTTTCGAGTAAAAATTTCCTTCGAAAAATTAGTTCTTTATATTTAAGTTTTTAGGAATTTATTTAAATTGACACAAAGAACAATCATATAAAAAATGGTGCAACTTGTTTTGAAAGAAATGAGTTATTATTATAAAAATGTTTTCTAATATCTAAAATTCTTAAATTGAATTTAAAAAGAGAATAATTATAGTTTCATATATACTGAAAGAATATTTTAATCAATAAATATTATATGAATAAGTGTATTATAAACGGCATTCAAATGGAATTACTGTGAGACTTATTTCTAATACACATTGAAGGTAACAGAAAGTATACTAAATTGGAACGATAAATTCTGAATCTCTACAATGTAATTTATAAAGTAGAAATGAAAGAATAATCCAAAAAATTGCTTTTCAAAAGCTAATTTTTTTAAAAAGTTTTGATGAGGGAATATAATCAATAATGTTTGAAAAATGCTAAAACATATATTTATGAAACAGATTTGCACTACAAGTTGATTTAAAGTATCTATAATTTAATTTTACAAGTTTAGAGAAACTTTCTTTCGAATATTAATGCTAATTTTACATAAATATTACAAAAAAATTTATTTAGAGAATTCCATTGAGCATTTTATTAAATTTATTTAACATTAAAATATCAAGTAACAGCATCGAGTTCAAAGTAAAAATTTAACTAATAATAATATTAGGCATGAATTTTATGTTAAAAAATTGTATTGCCATGCGTATTGTTGTAAAATTTTCAATTTATACTCTATATCTACTTTTTAACATAAAATGTATATTCTTTTCTATCTATTGTGGTGATTAATTGGTCTGAAATGTTTCAATGGATACTGTTTTTCCTTTATTCATATATTTTATAAGTTTAAATAAAATAATAAAGACATTTTCTCATTTGAATATTATTCAAATTAATTTAAGATCATGTTGCGTTTTAGTAAATGTTTTATTTATAAAATTCTTATAATCTATCTAATACTATGTATATATACATCAGATATTTAAATATATTTTGCTTTATAAGATGCTTATTTTTGCTTTTATGTTTCCCACAAGGTTTGCAGCACCATATTTACATAATTGGATAGGATACTTCAAGATGTGTATTGTCATCTAGAACGTGTGGGATCCCCAGAATATAGCGTGGTGCTCTAATTAACGTGAGAAGTTTGTGTTCTGAAAATTCAAGAAATGAGAAAAAGAATATAAATCAATATTTATTGAGAACTTTTTTGAAATGTCCGCCTTTCGAACAAATTACATGCCGAAATGTGGACTCGAAATTCTCATTTGTTTTCTGCAGAACATGTGTTACAACTTCCTTGACCTTGGTTTCAATTGTTGTTCTTAAGACGTCCAATATTGAGTGCTATGTGAGAGTGTCTTTCAAACGTCCTCATAAAAATGCATCATGGGATAAGATCCAGGAAGTAAGGTATCATTCTATAACGTTGTCTGTTTTCGTAATAGAATACAGCCCGATCAGTCTACGGTGAAAATGTTCTTCAAACTGATCGAAGATTCATTAAGTGAGATGAGGTCTAACACCATCCATCTTGCAAAAAACAATAATCGTTTATTTTCTGTGCTTAGTTTTGAACATCGTGTAATGTTTATATTATGGTGACCATAGTCATCTAGGGAAGCAGCCATATTGTGCAATTGTATGCATCATAATTTGGATTACAAATTTTCAGATCCGTAATTAATGCTTTTTGTGTAATTAGACCATGACGCAATATTCGAAGACCCTATATATTTTATAATTAAATACTAATCTTAACTTGCCCTATCCGAATCTGTAAATAATTAGAAGCTGCATACTTTGTGGAACGCCCTGTATTTAAAGCATGTGACATTAATATGGACAAAGCTGTGAGTATGAAATCACTGATTCCACAACTTAAATCAAAGTTTTTTTGTTAAGAAAAGATAATTATAAAACTTTAATTCCTTCTGAGTTGAAGGAAATATTCAGAAAGAAGTTTACATGTCAAAATTGGAATTTGCACAACAAAACCTGTCTAGTTAAGGTTAAAAAAAACTCAAAGATAGTTTACATTTATCCCGATAAGATAAATGCATGCGTTATGCAAGTTAATAAGTATGAGTGAACAATATTGCAATAAATCAAACATTAAAAGTACATGCAAATTTTTCATGCAAGAAAGAAAGCGAAGAGGAAAAAGAGAAAACACCCCTAAAACATTTACCAAAGACAAGATTTAAATAAACAATATAAAAAAAGGATTGATTAAAATCAAGTACACAAAAGCAAAATAATTTTTATGAAAATGGGAAAAAAAAAGAAAACACCCTACATTTTTTCAAAAATAGGAGTCTACAGGGAATTCTGGTTTATATCAGTGGAAAAAAATTGGTTTAAAGCTCATTTACGTTGAAGAAAGGGGCATTTTTGTATCGATTTCCAATATTTCTCATGCATTCTACAAATTATTGTTCTGAAAAGCAAATTTTTTTTGTTATGGGCAAAAAATGCAATATATAACAAGAAATTACATAAACAGTAATATTGTGATACAGCCGCCATTTTTTGAAAGCCTTCTTAATAAAATTATATTTTCTTCTTTATTTATTCCTAATTCAATTTGTGAGTCAGCAACAAATATTCTCCCATTTTTTTTTCCAGCAACCTAGTTAGTTTATGGATGTAACGTTAGGGGTGGTTTATAGTGACAAACAAAACTTCTTGTTGCTTTTCCATAAGCCTATAAAGTTCGAAACAAAGCTATTTAGCTTCATTACAGTGTTTTCATTCAGATAATAAACTACTATAAATTTAATAATGTGTTTTATTTATTCTGTTTAATTTATTTAATAAAATAAAGGAAGTATTATTTCTTATTATTTCATTAAATTGTACATTTATTCACGGGATTGTTGCTCTAAATCTGGAGTTTTTTGCTTCGTGTGTGCGTTTCTCTTCTCTCTAAATTCACGAAGAGTTTGCCAATTCCATTATTTCAATAATATGAAAACAATAATGAAAATGAGTTTAATCTATTTTGCACTTTCAGAGAAGCTCATTTAGTGAATTTTAAAGTATATTATGAAATAATATGTGGGAAAAAATCAAACGAGTTTGTCTTTGCATTAATGGCAAGTCCTATTTGTAACGTGACCTCGTAAATGAAGACCAAAGCTTCTAACATAGCGTTTGGTTCTCGCAAAACTTATGGATACACGAAATGGTAAGGGGACCGCTTCTCCCCTCCATGACGGGACGTACTTTCTTAGGGAAGAGTTGTACCGTTGTTTGTTATGGCCCTTAGGAATCGAACACAGTTCCGGTCAGTGTTGCGGTGGTTAAGGCATTCATGTTAATCCGCGTGCCTTTCACTGAGCGAGAGTAGCCGATTGAAAGATATATTAATAATAATAGCAAGACAAAAGTTCATAATTACGTTAAGTAAGAATAATTTTATTGCTTTGGTAATTTTGACATGAGTAGAATAATTTGAAATTTTTTTCATAGCTAAGTTCGAAGCATTCTCCATTGCTACTAAACATATCATTAAAATTGATATTCTGCTAAATGACCATACTTTTATTTAAAAATTTATCGAAGGTGAACTTTTCTTTGATGAGGATAGAGATGTGCTATAAATATATATAACATCTCTTTTAAACACATTCTTGACTTCCCATGAAAATAATTGGATATATTGGTTGGATAACTCTGCCTTGGATCTATGTATATCTGCATTGAGCAATCAATCCTAGATCAGATTAAATGGCTGGAAAAGAGCTTCCCCCCCCAAAAAAAAACATTTGAGTTTTAAATACATTAAGATTTTTCCTTTTAATACATTTAATATCAGAAGAGACAGAAAAAGCAAATCATAAATTATCTTACTAGTTCTCCAAGATAAGCTTAAAGTCACAAATAGAAAAACAAGTATTTATCAATAAAAATTTGTCAACTGCGCTGAGAATATTAAATGAATTTACCATAAATTATCTTTTATTTAGTATTTTATAATTTTGAATTTTAATTTTCATTCCAAAATGATTTCTGACTATGGCTATTTGATATTCGAGGTAGGAGAATTTCAGCTGAGATTCATTAATCACTTCCATTTATGTATAGATTGATGGGTATTGCATCTAATGCCGTGGGTCAAACATCCTCATTTGAGGCGACATGGCTAGTTGAAGTGTGTAATGCTGTCTATAGTATTCATTTCTAGTTGTGTAACCCCAGTTTATGATTAAAAGATCACTTTCAAATTAATTCTAACTTTGCTTTAAAGTGAACGTTAATTTAAATAAAGTAATTGATAATCCAAACTTATTGGCCTTCATATTATGTCTAAAGCATTTATTCTAAAAAATCAATAAAACATAATTGCTCAATAGTTTTTTGTGAAAGTAGTAACAATTACTTATCAGGATATTTCGAATAAAGAGCATGAGGGGAAAACGGTTACATTTTGTGAAAAAGTATAAATAGTATTTGAGTACAAAATTCTGCTCCTACTTAGCAGAGTCATTAATTCACAGATATGATATATTTATGTATGTAACCGGAATTGCGTTTGCTTTTCGTCATATTTTAAGTTTTTGAGGAAAATAAGCTAAAGGAAGAAACAGAATTATCAATGCTGTAATGAATGTACTGTGCAGCCAGCATCTATCACGGATAGCATGCGTTGTTCTGAATCACATAAAATTGGGTTTGATTAATGGTGAACTCAGTGAGTGGAGTCGGCAAATTCTGGGAGACGGGGAGACACGATTCATTACATCTAAAACGACAGCAGTTTCGCTTCATTTAGTGCAGAAAACTTTCTACAGTAAAAAGGGACATTTTTGATTATGTCACTGAGGAGAACATAGTATTGTCAGAATATTTAAAATTTTTCATCATGAGCTTTAATTTATTTTATTTTTGCATTTTAACAACTATAAGTTAAATTTTGAATTTTAAAAAAATTAAAACTAGCTTGTACCTGACGTGTTTTTGCCATGGAAGAAATAACCTTGGAAATATCATTTGGAATTTGAAATATCTTGTTTAGTTAAGAATTATAGGAAAAATGATTATTTATTTTCTTATCGGCAAGGAATATATTCATTGAAATTGAAGGATACATAAAGGAGAAGCATAAACAAACATTTACAAACAAGTATTCATTTTTATACATTAAATTTATGCATTTTTTAGAATTGTAAAGCTTAGCGTTCTTTCAGAATGGTAATGAAAGAAACTATTTATTGTATCTCGTCATTCGTTTAATATTCGATCAGAATTCTCAAGTTTAATTAGAAAATGTGATTAAGTATTTTCTTTTAAAAATGATTAAACATAGAAAATATATTTATACCATAAAATCTTTAATATATTTGAAAAGATAATTTTATGAAAACTAAGATGGCGCAAAATTATTTGTTCTATAATATTTTCAGATGTTATTGAAAGAAACGCTGAAATTTTACTAAGCATTTTGTTAAAATTTCAAACCTATAGGATTGGCTCCCCTACAGCTTTCTATCACACACTCTATTAACTCTATTACGTCAAAAAAGTGTTACATTGCATTTACTTAGAATAGCTACGAAATATTAACATCTAGCTCGGATTTAGCATCTTTAACTGAATCTGCTGTGTCTCCCTGGCGAGTTATTTGACGGTTAATCCTTGGTTAATAGATTTGGAAAGATTTTTTTATACCTAAGATGATTATTCTGTGCCTCTAACCATTTTGTAAGTGCAAGCATTAAACAGTCGAATTTTTATCGGAATCGGATGAGCGGTACGACAGCACATAAGAGACATACAGAAAACCATTCATGTTTATTTATAGAGATTATTATTTAGACATTTAAAACTTTTGTTATCATGTGAGAACATGATGCTGTTTTGGTTTGAGGTTTTCAAACCCTCAAGATGCGCAGGCAAAAGATTAATGATTTTTTAGTTTTGTGGTCTCAGTTTTTAGCTTTTAAAATCGATAGAAAACAATGCAAAAGTTTGTCAGGTTTGACGATTTATCGCTAACTAAAGTTACATATTGATTTCAAAATTATTTATTCTCTGAATTCTTTAGAATGGTTTTAATTCATTTAAGTCATCAACAAGTTTAAACTGATTTGAAGCAATCACGGGACTGTCAGATTACACATGCTTCGTTATTTGATAAAAAGATTTTTTCTTACCCATCTTAAAATCGGTTGGTTTCCAAAACTTTGAGTGACAGCCCAAAAAAAAAAAAAAAATAACATATCATATAGAGAGGCGGGCGGGATAGAGACAAATAGAGAAATCTTAGGATTGTTTCAAAGCTGTTTAAACTGGTTAATGACTTAAAATAATTAAGTTAAATAATGACCTAATAAAATTCTGACATGATAACTTGACATTTCCAAACCATATTTCATTTTATTTTATTTAAAATAATTTTTTTTCCAATTAAATTCGAAAAACACACTGAAACCTGCTTGAATTTAATGCAAATTTTCATATACTTCATAATAAAATTATATGCAGAAAAGTTATGTATGGTCTCAAAAATGTTATTATTTTGCATTGTTATTAATAATTATGTTAACGTATACAATGGTTGAACTAAATTAATTTATATCTCCACGTGTTTCATGGGAACGTAACAAAAATTGCACAAATTTCATTCAGAAAAATCTAACAATGCCTCAAACCGCTAAAGTGGTAATTACCGAAATCTTAAAATGCAATCACTCTGCATTAAGCCTTATAGCCTATTTACAATATACATCGATTTGATCATAAAAATAAGAGGTGAAAACCTATTAATATATCGTGTGTTATTGTGTTGTTATTTGATATTGTATTTTTTTTAAAGTAGAATGAAACCTCATATAATTATTAAAACCGACTGTTCAATAAATATAATTGTTCTTTTTTTATTATCTTACAAATTTGAATTAAAGTTAGAGATTAATCAGAAAGAAGGAAATTCAGCACAATTGCTTTGTGTCCTTTATTTCATTCAAGCATTATTTTTTATTTCTTTAATATTAGTCATTAATCATTCTTTAAAAGTACCAATTGTATAGAAATATATATTATTTTCTTAATAACAGAAATCCCGATCAATGAAAATCATTGAAATATTATAAAAATATTTCAAAAAAGATATGCTACTGTCAGTGCCTCAAACTTTAACTCTAATGATAATTAACTAGCAAATTTTTCTTGCATAAATGATACACTTTTTTATATATCTTTTGCACAATTTATTCTTCAAAGTTGTTAAGCCAGAAAATTATTTTTCATAAATCATTTAATAAAAGAAATATAATTTCCGCATCATAATAAGGTTATTTGATACCCTCAATACTAATTTACGACATTGCTATTTATAATATACAACTTATCAATAAGTAGCTTTGTTGTATACGTGCAATAATTAATTTACAGCCTAATTTTACATACACTTTACTTGTAAAGAAGTGCAAGGATATATTAAAATGTCCTTTTAAATTATTCAGAGATAATCATTTGCTATTTATTATGAAATGTTTTTTCAAACACACTTTCTAAATTATAATATATTTCCTATATAAATCCGTTAGATAAAAAAAATATATAATACTCAATTAAATGAGATTTTTTTAAAATATAAATATTATTGTACATAATTTCAAATGCATTTACAATCTGAATAGAAATTTTCTGTATAACATAGGGCACTTTCTTTGTATTGTATATGAAGACGTATCGTCTTAAAATTTAATTTATGAGATAATAATAACAGATTTAACAAAATTACAAATCCAGTATCTGTCTGTAGAATTAAATTGATATGCATAGAAATCATAAAAAATCCATATAATTTAGCAAAAATTGGTTTAAAAATATTTTATATTAACTTATAAAATATATTTCGTTTATATTTTTAAGGCTACATTGGGAGTATAAATATAGCTCCGTTGTTCTTTTAAATTAAAAAAATTCTCTTTTTATGGAAATTAAATATCAAGTAATTTAAAATATGCTCCTTATAAGCTCTCATCCATTTAGCCATTTTTTTTCCATCTGACTGGTAATCAATGAGTTCCGAAAAGTAAGAAGTCTAAAAGTAATCTATTTATCAAAGCAATTTTTGATATCGGCTTGAGAAACGATTCTTTATACAGAGAGAACACTCTACATAGAACAAAGCAACTAATTGCTTGTAAGAACAACATCTGGTGAATGTGACAGTTATCCCGGCGTCGGGGTCTAAGGGTAGAGCGCTTTCCCTGAGATCAGGGGCTCCCGAGTTTAAGTCCTGATTCGGGCATGGTTGTTATTTACAATGTGCTTTATCTGTTAAGTAAGTAAAAGAGCCCATTTCCCCCGTAGAAAGGGGTTGTGTTAGCTTCATGTGATCTAGAAGTCAGACTTCTGCCTTAAAGTGCTTAGGGGTCTTTACTCCTAGAAGTTACTGCACAATCGCTGATTTCGTCAGTGGGCTTGTCTATGAGAAGTGTCATAAGTAACAATACAACGACAATTATGTGACATCGAATGAAATAATATTGAAGTTTCTCTCACTGGCGAATATTATCCTGTTGGAAAATTATCTTATCTTTGTCTTTTATAATATTTTGGGCATTTAATGGTTCATTCAAACTTTATCAATTGTTGCTTGTACCATTCATTATTCATGGTTCCAAAGATTCCAAATCTGCTTCTTGGAATTTTTTTCAGTGACTTAAAATGCTTTTGTTTATTGACAGCATCAATTTGAAATCCCCAATATTGCGATATGATATTTGTATTTGTTGAATACCATAAATTCCCGGTAACAATCAACGTGCTTCTGCAACAGTTTTCTTTGAAATAAATGACTTTCCGCAGATGACGCTATTCGGTATAACTATCGACATGCTAAAAAATACTTGATAAACATTTACCATGTATCACATCACCATTTACCATGTTGAATTGTAAAATTTGTTGCTAAATCCTTCAAATACAACATTCTCGATTTATTTGCTGGCAAGCAATACTACTAATACATTCTATTAAAACAAGATTGAATCCTATTTATGCATGCAACAAAAAAAATTGTAGCATTAAATTTAAATAGGGTTGAGTTAGATTTCAAAGAGATATAAAGTATTTTCCTTCTTGAAATAATAAAATTGAAAATGACGCAATTATTCAAACATAGGAAAAGAATAAATATATATATTTTTAATTTTATTTGAAATATTTAAGTACTTAGTGAAGATTATGTATGCGATAAAAAAGTTACGCCCCCAAAAATTAAAATTTAGAGCTATTTACTAGAAATTAATATTTCGTATATTTTATATATGAATATAATTTATAAAATTGTTATAAGCACTCAGTTATATAGAGAAGATTATGTACTATAGAAACAGTATTAGAAAAAAATTCAGAGCTATTTATAGGAAATTTATAGCTCATATAAAAATATTTATAAATTGCATAAAATATTAAATCAATATAAAATTTATTACAACACTATAAAAGTGAAAAAAACAGAGAAAACATAAAAAATGACACAATATACATTTTTAGCATCATACATTTTGATTACACATTTTTTGCAGATTAAAAAAGGGTCAAGTTAGGTAAGACGATGCTCTATAATAATTTTCAGGCAATTATATCAAGTTTTTTAATTTCGATTAAAGTCATGATAATATGCACAGTTACAGTTAATATAATAAAGTTCAAGAAACTTTAGAAATATTTCTGACATGGTTGATGAAGTCCTTAAAAAGAAAATACGCTCATTACGTGTTCATAATTCAAATTAATGAGAATAAGAAGGTGTATAATAAAAGTAGTAATAACATTTATATGTGTTTCTGCAATTGTAAATTTTTTTTCACATTCTAGACCGGAGACATATAAATGTTATTAGGTATTGAATAAAAGTACATTATTAAAAAACTGGTGCAGTATGTTTTATTTAAATTTCTCATAAAAATGAAGAGACGAAAAAAAAAATTTTTTTTTGAATGCTTAAAAGCAAAGCAAAACAAAACAAATTAATGAATGCTTTTACATTTTTATCAATAATTTATAGTTATATTGAAATGAAGAAAGATAGTAATGATACTGGGAGGATACATTTTGAAAAATTTAGAGAAAGAGATAGAAAAGATGATATCAAAATGGAAATGCAACATTATATTCTCCATTTTAGTCTTAAATTTTTTCGATGTATTAAAGGAACAAGAATTACATATATGGTTTACATACATGCAAAAACTTATTTACAATTCGCTCTCCATTTCACTATATATACAAATATATATATAATTCTCTACCATGCAAATAAATTTATTTAAAATTTGGATGATTCCCCATAGTACTTTTTTATTGATCTTTCGGTATAAGCCTTTAAAATATTTGAAATATCGATGTTCTCAAAATATAACTTGCATCGATTTTCTGAATTTGCTTTTAGGCTTACGGTTCTATAATGAAAGCTTTACTTATGCATAGAAGCTTCTATGCGTATGAAATATTTCGACAGGAAGGAATATGCAGTATGCTTTAGTGCTACTCTCGCCTATATGTACGCCTCGAGACAGTACTGAAATAAAGTAAAGATAACCCATCTGGCGTGAGATAGAAAAAAAGTTCTCATGTTTGTCCCATGATCTCATAAATATCACGCAGGATAACGTATTTTTTATTCTCTTGCTTCACTTTGCCTATTCTTTGTCATTTTTTTCAAGTTATTCCTCCTAACATTCAAGTTTTTTTACATAAAAAGGATCCAAATAAGTTCCCTTTCTCAAGTGACTCTCCTGAGATTTCTATATAATTTTCAAAGAATTAATGTTTTGGGTATTTCATAATGTTAGTTAATCATATATTTAGCTCCAAATAAATTTGTAAAATATGTCTAGATATTCTTTTTCTTCTAACAACGCTAATTTATTTATATACCTAAATTAACTATAATGTTTAGTAAATGTGATTATTTAATTACAAAATTCAATCCTAATTATAAAAATTTCACTTTCTTAACCTCACTTGAGATGAAAAACACTCTGATAATTTAAATGTTTCAGTATATATTTTTAGACCTCAGTAATATGTTTTGAAAATTAACTATTTGTTATAACTCTGTTGAAAATAATTAGATTGAAACTAATTGTTTGTTTTTAAAACCGCATTGATTCTTTGATTAAAAAATACTAATCTTCATAATAGCTTTTTATGTTTTAAAATATATTTTTTAAATTATAAGTATTAATGATAAGACATATTTTAAATATTGTAATTTTCAATATTTCCATCAATATTTTGAATAATGATTTTTAAAAAAGTCTTTCATATATTTTAGGCCATATGATTGCCCAATCACCCAGTTAATTTCTTATTTGTCTGTTTAAAAGTTTTAACTTATATTTTCTTAACAATCACGAATAAAAATAAAATTTAAAATAAATTAAATTATGAATCTAAACAATAATTTAATTTACATAAAAAGCAAAAGTAAAGATCTTCGGTAAAGTGCAGCAGAGATATTTCTTTCTTCCTTCCATTGTTTGTTCATTAGGTTCTAACAGATTTTTATTTTAAACAAAATTCCCGAATTTTTCATTTAAGGCAATCAAAAGTAAGTAAAATAATTCGCATTAATGTCAGGTATTAACAAATCTGCATTGGCATTTAACAAATTTATCTTTCCATCAATTTCATCAAAGTATCCTTTCGGCATAAAAACTATGCTACAATAAAAAGAAAAAAGCCGTAAAATTTAGCAAAGAATGGATTTTAGGATGTAATATTTAATGGAAGTGTATATAATATTTAATTCACGATTAAAAATTCGAAACGATATGTACTCTAGTTAGGTTTAATAAGATATATATTTATGAATATTCTATTAGATATTTTCGATTCGGTAAATTAATATCTTCGATTAGGTAAATTATTTTTAGTCGGCAAACAGATTAAATAATCAACCATATCAGCGAAAAAAAATTTTGCGGAAAAGTTTGCAATTGATAAAGGCGAATTCTTGAGTTTGAAGTATAGTACTGGCTGTTTGTGTTCCATTTCCAAATTCTAGTTACTGTTGGTCAATTCTAAAGCCGGCAACTGTCAAATCGTATGGAGCACCGGATATGCTTATTTAAGCCAACATAGCCAGTTCAGGTACTCAGATGTTTACCGTTTAATGCTGTGGTAATCGATCTAGGGGGATGCGATTGTTTTGAGAAGAGGTAGCAATTCAAAGATGAGTGTCTTGATAAATACCTTCAGGATATGAATTAACTTCAAATGGAGGGGTTTGGTCCATTTTCCCACCATCTTGTCTTCATGAGGGCGAAGATTTCGAAGCATTTACATTTCATAACAACATACCTATTCAAAAAACATAATACTCGTAGAATAATCTAATATATTTTATTGTATAAGATAAGGAGAAATAAATGACCAATAAGAGCCATTGAGTCCAGTATGTGTAACTTGTTTTTAAAGTATGTAGAATATAATTAGCATTAAGTTAATATACTAAATCAGAAATTTAAAGCTTAAAAATAAACTTTCCAAAATATAACTTTCAAGTAACAAAGCTCTCTTATGATTAAGAATTTGTTTCTAAAGTTATTGAACAAGAGAGATTCTTCATTTATTTAATGGATTAAATTGAATCATTTAAAAAAAATTGCTTAGATTTACTAATTTTTACTTTATAATAAAATATGATGGTAAATTCTAGAAAAAATATTATTAAACAAAACTGTCTGAAAAACCAAATTTCTAAAGATTTACAATTTATATAGTTGTAAGAATGCAATTAAGATTAAGTATATTCTTTTTTAATATCCGGATGCTCAAAGAAGAAATAGCTAAAACATTATACTTTCTAAAGTATTTAATTACTTAAAAATAAAATTATCAATAAAATTTTGTAAAATATTACTAATTCATGAATAATGTCTTTAATTTTCAGCTTTTATATTACATTTTCGTATTAGAGCAAAAACTTATATAGTCCAATAATTGAATTATTTTACATTGTTTAATGCTCTACTCTATTATTTTAATGATTATCATAATAAAAATAAATATATATTTGAGATAATCAAAATCATTCCAAGAAAATTAAAATTTTATTATTAAAAATGAGGAAATGAGAGAGACACCGTAAGGTATGTTTTCTAAATTTAGTCAGTAACTTTTAATACAATTTATAAAAAGTCAAAAATAAAGTTTTATCGTGAACAATCAGAAGTATATTATCCATTAAAATTTTAAAACTTCCGTTATGTATTATATACTTTTGCACCTATTAATGTATAATGCAGTATTATATGAATCGCGGGGCTTGATGTTAATGTTTCCGCTTCAGAACCGGAGAGTTGTAGATTCGAGACATGATTAAACAGAAAAAAAGACGTGTAAGCGGGCCTGGTGCACGATAGTTTTTTAGTTTCCTCTGGGGTCAAACATTCTTCGTCTGGTGTGATGTGGAAGTTTGAAATGCTGCTACCAGATCAGGTGTCGTCTTCATCATCTGATCAAAGTTCATAATTACGAGGAGTGTCCTAAAATAGCCCTGATGTTGCTTTAAAACAGTACGTTATTGTAATTAAACTAAATTATATAATTATATATTTTGCTAGCAAATATAATGCAATATACATATACATAAGAAGAGAAAATATTCCTAATAAGTCCAGTAACTTGTAATAAAATATGAATAATGAAAGTTTTATTTTACTCCATAGAAAGAATATGTATAAAAAAACTAATCATTTTTGAAAAACATTTTCCTTTTTTAGTAATAAAATATATTTCGCGGAACTGTTATTCGAAAATGCGGACACGGAAGATCAATAGAGAATAAAATCGGCGAAATTTTTATTAAAGATCGCAATCTATTCAAATTTACATGATAAACCACATTCCTTTTTCATGCTATTCCAGAAGATAAAGTTTCAGAAATTCCACTCTAGCTATTCTCAGTCCTCTTTGCTGACCAAGCCTCACTGGTTCTTTTCATCGTATCCAACTATGGCCGAATTGATAAAAGCAGATCTTTCTGGAAGAATGATTTTTGAAGTTAAAGTACGCTATATACATAAAATACAGGATCCTATTTCACAAAAAATTCCTATTTTGTATACATATCCTTTTTTTCCCAACAGCATTCATTCTTTGGCGACTTGGCGACTGGAATTTTTTTTCCATTGACAAAGTACAATTTTCGCCGTATAATAGAAGGTAATGCGATGGTCATATTTCTGTGGTGACAGAATCATGATGGATACTTTCATGTAGAAGATAGAGGGAAGGGCACAATATGATATTTTGATTTTGAAAGAGAATGGAAATAAAAAAAATATCAGGATTTTTTTTTGATAAATCAACCTTATGGATACTACAGCAGAAGGCTGCCTAAATAATCCCATAACATTTCCAGCTGTGAAAAAAGAAACCATGAAAGAAAAAAATTATTCGAATCTTGTAAAAAAATAAATGTCGACAGATCTAGGTCAGAAATGTCTGTTTTTCATATAATCATAATTAATTAAAAATAATAAGAATTACAATTCAAATGTGAAGAATCGTTCATTCAATCAGCCTTTATCTTTTCTTTGTAATTCCTTTTTTTCCTGTATTAATAATAACAGTAGCTAAAGAAACAAATACGGACTTAAAATTTAAATAATAGATAATGCAAGCGATGCTGGAGATTGAAACGTTATGCGGTGGCTGCCTTAATAGATCAAACTGTTCTGCAATGTTTATGTATAGAAATATTAGTGATGACTTATTAGAAAATAAAACTTCGTCGAATAAGGAATATTTGTTGGAGATGAACAAAAATTGATTATTTTTAATAAACTCAAATTTTGAGGGTTTTTTTTCTTTTGTACTCTATTAGAATGGAATTTTCTGAGACTGTACTTAGTTGAATGTTTTTAATATTTTTTAATATTTTAATACCATCAAAATTATTTCGCTAATTTAAAAATATAATTTTTAAATGTAATCATGGCATGAGACTGAGTAAAATGATAGTAATCCAAGGATAAAATAACAATCTTGAAAAAAAAAACAATTTTTATCGTTACATTAGAATCTACAATATATTAATTAATTCAAGATTGTCACTTTTTTTAAATATCTTCTGAGAGGATTATTGTGTTTGAAGATCCGGTACAAAATTAGCTAATATAGCTTAAAATTATCAATTTTTGTGTTCTCAAACACTAAATAAAAAGTTTGAATTTCTACTTTGAATCTGAGCATTCTTCACGCCTCCACGCGTATTATTTTCAAAATTATATCCTGGTTTTCTGATGGATATTCAAAATAGCTCTCGAAATAGATATTCTTCAAAATAGATACCAGATGCATTTTCGTTTCTGAGAAAATACGTCAGAAGGTAAAATGTATTTTCCACATAAATTTCAAATGATATCATTACTTTCGAACCTCTTAGCCTTTCTTGCATTAATCAATTTTAAGTTCCTTAGTAATAAAGCTTTCATTGCTTCAAAAGCATCTGTTGCTGGATAGTTTTGATGTTAACTTTGTAATTCCTTCTGAATTAACTTGTCTTTCAAACGTGAGATAAAATACTGTATGAAAGTATGTGGAACTTCTAGTATAATATGGATCAATTTGTAAATCAAATAGATAAAACACACACCCCGGAGTAAATTTTGAAAAACTGAATTAAACTTCTAATAGAAAATCGTAAAAATCACGTGGGATTGTATGGCAATGTCGTCAACAATGATATTGACATTCCATATACAGTTCCATGATAACCATACAGTCGTCATGGTATAACTTAAAAGTGATTCCAAAAAGCACATGATCTAAGGCAATATGTTCTGCATAGTGAAAAAATTAATGCATATCATAAATAAAGGTATATAATAACAATAGTTAGTGATGATATAAAGGAATATAATTCAATATAAAATAATGGAATGAAAAAACAAATAAACCACTTGATGATATTGTGAGATATTTAAAAGTATTATGATTGATTTAGCAATGTGGAGCGCTAGAACTCTTCGGAAGGTGGATAAATTTTATTAATATGAACATGAACTAGGATATTCTTTACTTTTTCTTACAAACACTAGACTTTTATAGAAAATCCAGTAAATTCCATACTTGCAAACCTATCTGAGAAGGATGGTTATCTTTTAGTTTCCTCTATTATGCGCCTTGTACAATTTCTAACTGCAATACAAAATTAGATATCTTGTTATTGTGTAGAACTTGACCTACTCAGATCATTCATAGTAGGTTAAATACGCCAGAGTTGCCTCTGATCGAGAATTTTACTGTATAACGTCGGATTCATACTCTGGTCATGATTCAAAACATTTCTAAATCCCAAGTGTAAGTGATTTGATGAAATTTGCCTTTAAAACTTAATACTTAGGGAGAACTGGGTAAATTTTAATTAGTTCCTGATGCATTGAATCAGGCACCAGTTTCTCGTTGAACGAAAAATTTGTCTTAAGGTAATTCATTTTTACAATTCATAGAATTTGTAACTGGTCATTACAATCGTTTTCATTAATCAGTGAGATATTTGTTTCCAAGGTTTCATATAAATTCAACAAAAAATATTCTACTTTTATAAATCGCGTTATATTAATCAAGAAATATAGTTTACAAAATACTGAATAGCAATTCAGTATAACGAGGAGTGATATGAAAAAAGTATAAAAGACAAAGAAAAATATGCTTTAATAACAACAGACACAGGATACAAATAGTAATTAAGAGACATATGTGGTGGTCCCTTCTCAACATATCACCAAACCTGTTGAGACATTTATCCCACTTCTGCACCAATTTGTTTAACCCTTTTTGATAATAATCAGGTCCATGGCTATTGAGTCAGTTATCGGCTCCTTTTCAAACTTTCATCGTCTGATATGAACCTTATTTCGAATAAGGGTTTCTTTAGTGCCGGGAAAAGAAAATGTTTACTGGGAGCCAAATTGGGGCTGTATTCGAAGGAGGCTCCAGACCTCCTACCTAAACGTTTCCAGCAATATCTCTATCCAGTTGGAAAAAACGTCATTATTTCACCACCTGTTGCCTACTCATTGTTTCGTCCCTTGTATACTTCAGCGTTTTGTCTGTGAATGTCAGATGGGTGTACATTCTTGACCCATAGAAATGATGTCAAGGCTCGCACCTCTGTGCAAGACCACTTCTCTAGACATTTTGACATTACTGTCATTGTTTCACGTAGGTCTTTTGAGCATATAATATTGTCTGAAACTACTAATCCACTCTGAGCAACAATATTAACATCTACAATTTCTATTTTCCAAATGTTGCTGCTTGTAAAAAAATTTTTGGACACCCCTTGTTTGTAAGGAAAAAAAAAATGCCAAAATTAAGAAAATATATATAAATTAGAATCAAAAATTTTAACTCATGTAAAATTAAGTAGTTTTTTTTCTATAGAATTAAATTTTACATTCATTAAAATGAAATTTTTAAAAGGAGATTTAGGAAATTCGTTCGCAGCCTTACTAAAGGTTCGCGATTTCTTGTGAGGCATAGTGTATAACACATAAATACTGAACACATGACTAAGTTTACTCTCATATTCTCTATAAAATAAAGGAAGAGCATTTAACGAATGTCGAAAAAATTAATGTCATAAATTAAATACCATTTTTGCCCATTAGGATGATATAAATGATAAGAAAAAACTGTTATCTTCATGTTTGCATTTTTCATATTCTGAGGATACAATTTTTTTGAGTTAATGACAAATTAGTGCAAATTATGTATCTCAAAACCATAAATTTAAAGCTTATCTGTCAGATTTTTTCATTTCTCTATAAAACGAAATGAATAGTAATCCTTATAAACATTATGATAATAACTAAAAAAGTATCCTTATAGTATCATTCTAATATTACTTATAATACCAATATTAAAATCTAGAAAATTAAAGCTTTCCTAAATGGCAAAATAATATATCTGTGTAATGTGTGCGAAGTAATGTAATATAGAGTGTATACAGATTTATTTTTAAAAATAATTTACTGAATTGAGTAACATGTAAAATTATATGATTGATGAAGGAATTTAGTTAAGTATTAGTTAAATAAACGATCGTCCATACGTTTTGGTTTGCTAATATTTATAATTAAATGCAATTCATTTTGACGTGATTGAAGTTATTCTAAGTAAAAGCAAAGTTCCATTGTCTTGGTCTAGGAGTAGCATGTCTTTCCCATGATTTGTGAGTCTCGAGTTCGAGTCCTGGTTCTGGCATGTGTTCTATCTATAAAATGTGTGAAAGAGGCCACGTGAAAAAACTGTTTGTTCAAACGAGTGTGTGATGTCATCTTCGTATGAGATAAAATCAGAATTCTACCCTTAGTTTCTCATAAGTGTTGCTGCATTCCTCTCTCCGTGATCTCTTGTCTTCGTTTGAATTATTGTTTAATTCAAGGAAGATAATCAACAAAAACAAATTTTTCGTTAATGAAATCAAAAATTTTAAGAAGAACATTTCAGACCTCTTATTTAATACAGTTAATGTCAAATGAGTACTCGAAATTAATATTGGCATTGCATGATTGGTAATTCCATGAAATATAATTACATTCACTTAATTACCTTAATAACAAATATATGTTTTAGTAAATATGTCTCAAGGGATTAAAGGGGTTAGTGTGCTTCTTATTCAGCTCTCAAATTTATTGCAATCTCCACTTTTGTTCTTATATTTAAAAAAAATATACTTCACTTCCTAACTTATCTTACAGAATATAAAAAACAACAACTTAAATTTCTTAGAAAGCTATAAATAAAACTCTTTTTGTGGTCCTCTTGGGACAAGACAATTAATCTCGCCCATTTCAACAGGAAAAAAAGAAAAGAACGGAGCAGATAATTCCTAAGCCCTGCGATGGGGAAAAAAAGCAAAGAAATACAATGAATGTCGTACAGCTTTAAAGTCAAACACTAAACGTTTTCTTGTGATGGTAGGATGAGCCATAAATAGGAAGATTCAATTTATATTGCCTCGAACCTCCTTCGCTTTCTGTCAATACAAAGTTCTTTCGCGTTAGTATTGGAAGGCAATACAAAATACATACTCCAGAACGAAACATTTGGGTGCTTACTATATATATATATATATATATATATATATATGCTTAGTTTTATGGAATGCGTTTTGTCGGTAGCCGATCTCTGATTTCATTTTTTTTTGTTCTCCTAGATTGTTTCTACTTGAGGCTTAAGGCACAAATGGCACCCTTCGCTCAAGAATAAAGGATATAAGCCCTTAAGTTTCCCGATCAGCGAGATTGTGGGAATGAAGGAAAAAGTTTGCTTTTGTGCATTAAATGGGAATCGTTGTGCTGGTTTCAGCACTTTTCTGGCCATAGGGACTGTTGCATTAGTTCATTGCCTCCTGCTTTAGACAAATTACTAATTTGATTTGGGTAATTCATAAAACGATGTATTATTATCGCCAATTGCCTACACTTCCTTCTCTAAGAGATTTTTCCTTAAAGAAAATATATGGAACTAAAAGCGAGACTATTCTGGACAATGGGCAAATAATACTGGGTTCATTTTAATCAAAAAAGAAATAAGATAAAAAAAGGAAAAAAAAATCTTTAAAAAAAGTAAGATAAAAACGTTTCTAAGTATGGGCAAAGAATGCTAGATTTTCTTTTTTATCATATATATATATATATATATATATATATATATATATATATATATAATATCAGGGTATCGGGTAAATATGCCAGTTTCTTCTTTATTCTAGCGTGAATAATATTAAAAAGCTTTATGATAAATATAAACCACAAGAAAGGGAGAAGAAACCATAACAAACACAAAATGTTTGTCCACTTCATAGTGCATGATGATATTTATGCTAGTTTCAAAACGAATCAATTCTCGTGCTCAAAGATTGAAAAAAAAATTATTAATCGATATATAAGAATTAAAAATGACTATAATTTTCATAATCAAAACAAAAATTGCAATGAAACCTTTCAACTTTGTATATTAAAATCTCAGTTATCAGCAAAAGTGGGAGGTGGATAAGACCTCTATTCTTTGACATTTATTATTGAGGCATATATTTACCAATACACTTTCTTTTTCGGATAAGAAATTTTCAAATCCTACTTATTCATATATATATATTCCAGGATTTATTAAATCGAACTTAAAATGTATACTTGTCTAGACTTTGAGATGGACTTTCGAAGACTCAACATTACAAGATATATATACTTTACATATGTTAAACATTACATCTGAGGTCTTAATGCTAATATTGCTAAAATGGAAAATTTAAAATGTGAAATATTTGCTCCTTTAACGAAAACTGGAATCATGTCATCTATTAAAATCTATCTCTGTTTAACTTTCAAACCATACTTATATTTCAATACTGAAGTCACATTGTAGAGAGCAATCCAATAATATAAATAACTGCATATCACATGGATAAAAGAATTTTATAAAGGGAATTTTTATTATGAAATATGAAGTTTTATGATGAAAATAGTGTTATAACTGACAAAAACAAGAATCTAATAATTCTGAAGAATTTGAATTCAGATAAAATATTTTTCAGAACAGTGCCTTCTTAGGTATGATAACAGCACCAAAAAACTCTTTAAGTAAAATGGATTAAATCTGATTTGTTGACATAAAATCAATTTTGTAGATTCCTGCCTACATTTACTTCAATCGTTTTACTTCTTATCACATTCAATTAAATTTAAAATGTGATAAGTAATTTTAGTATTTAAAATATTGATCCATATCAAATTTTGTACCAAATCAAAATGTGAAGTTTTTGTTGGTATGAATATTTGCATTATTGCAAACACGAAATTCAAACAAGCAATGAATTGGAAAAATGAATTATGATTTCAAATATTGATCCAATAAGCTGGCGAAAAAAAGGTTGGTTAAAGAGATATACTCAGTTTTCTTCTTTTATTGCTAAATACAAATCATTTGTGCAGATGAAAAATATGCAAAGTTATATATATATATCATTGTCTGCAAGATTTTGTTTTTGCATGATCTTAGCAAGTAGATCCCAAAATTGTTATTTGAGACGATAACACTGTTACTACGAACTATGCGAGAAAGTTTCACGGGGACCACTCGCGTTGTTTTATTAAATCATTGAGTTTAATTAAAATATTCAACAGATGTCGCGAGGAGAATGAAAAGATGAATTTCTAAGTGTCAAGCTTTTTCACAACCTATCATAAAATATCCACACAAAAATGAAAAATATATATTTATTGATTTCGGACTATGAAAGCCCACTGCCCATTTTTGAGTCTCATACCAACTAGAGAATGGCATTTTGAAAAATAAACGAACAATACTGCAAAAAAATATGATACATATGAGAAATCGATTTATATTGTCTATTACCTCCTACATGCTCATTCAGTATCGGGAAACAACATAAAGTATATACTCCAGCAAAGCATTTGCCATATATCTATAAATGTTTTCATTTTTTTTTATCACAGTATATTTTATACAAAAACTATTCGTTATTTTTTTCTATTTCCAGTTCCTCAAAGTTTTACCAAGACAACTTTATTAGAATCTTGAAGAAAAAATTGTCTCTCTTTACTAAAAAAAAGTTTCATAGTCTCGAACGTTGTAGAAATAAAAGGGAGTTTTCTTTGGTGTATTAAATAATGGTAGTAGCCTCCATTTCAGCACTTTTATGTTTCAGAAAGGGCAGAATTTCTTAACTTGGGTTTATATTACGTAAATTGCACTCTAATATCAGCTTCGCAACTCATATTAGAGTGTTTTTTCTTAGCCTTTCTGGATATGTTGCCCATTTACATAAAATATAAATATTTTCCATTTATTACAAGTTCTGTTATTTTCTAGGGAAATTTTTAATGCGTTCGTAAATGAAGAGGTATTGAAAGACCCTACTTTAGAAAGAAAAAAGTTATCTCAATGAATTATAAAAACGGCTGATGGGAACAAGAATTAAATTACAAAATGAAAGGGAATGAAATCGTATGTTTTTATGCAAAGTTTTAAAAATTTTGATATATTACGTATTCAACATTGCATTTTATTTTCTTTTGAAAATAATTATATTGCTTAGAAATACTGATTTATTCATATGTAACAAAAAATAACGTGAATATATCTTTTATTTATCAGACAAATTATTACTTATTTTCTTTCATAACACTACATTCATAATTGGGAAGAAATTTTTGGAGTTAAAATTAATTGTTTGTATGATTATAATTATTATTTTGGACTGAAGTATAATTGTTCCTAGCAAATCAAAGTTTTAATGTTTTCAATTCAAAACCGTTTTCACTGAAGTTAATAAATAATTAAAATTTATTTAATACAAATTTAGTTTCATCATAAAAATATATTCATATTGTCAAAATTTTCATACATTTTTTATGGAAACAAAGTAATTGTATTCCGATAACCTATTATATAAGATAAAATTCTTTAAATTAAGCCACGGAAACAGCATTCTTGTCTTTATAGCTCGAAATTAGCTATATATGATGGCTTGGCATAGAATATTGTGGTATCTGCCCAGATGCTATGGTTTGAAATCATTTAATTAGTTTTGAAAAAACATACGTTGAAACAAAAAAGATTGAATGATTTGAAAAATGATATTTTTATTTCTGAAATGTTTTATTATTATAAAAAGATGATACAATATTGCATTAGAAATACTTGCTTGTAATTGAGTGCAGATTTTAAATGAATTTTGATGATGCCACATTTTAAAATTGCCAACATATTCCTTAACAAAGACTTAACAACTCACAAGTAACAAATCATTGTCTCAGAAGTTTTCATGAAAACCAAATATAGTGCAAATATATTTAAAAGTACAAAATCGTGTAATGAATGTTTCAAATGACAGCAATTTCTTAAAAGAAATCATAAAAATATAAAAGCAAAATAAAGCATAGCAGAACAAATATATTAAAAATGCAATGTTTTGTTTATACCGTAAATATTATTAGTCAATAAATTCTGTAAAATAATAGCAGTAAATACATTAAAATAATAACCTAAAAGCGATCATTTGTGTCTTCTATTCCAATGATAGTTATTAAATGAAACCATTAAACTTTGCGTAATGGCATTTAAACAAGAATCGACTCAAATTGAAGGAATCCAGACATTAAAAAAAATTATCACTAGAACAACATTCAACATCACCATAATGTACTTAACAATGACAAAAATGTCTGCTGTACTTAACTTTGTTAGTTCAAACATCCAATATTTCCATTCTACAAAGCAATAATATTATTCAAAACAATTAAAATTATTAAAACCAATAGTCAACAATGTTTAATCAATTAATAAACAAAATATCTTATTCCATGATATGGTTAACACCATTACGTGTATGGATATATTGATTTCAAAATAAAAAGATCTAATTTATATTCTGTGAATTGTATATTTCAAATAAAATTTAAAATAAACAATATCTAGTGAATTAATAATGGTAGAAGAGCTTAATTATGAAAATTCAATTAGATTCTCGATTGAAACATATATTGTATCTACTACGTTTTAATAGTCCCTTACTTGGGAGCTTTTAAATGTAAAACAAATGTTGCTGGTGAAAACTTTTTTGATATAATTAAGGAAAATTTCAACAGGTAATAAGAGATAGGTTGGAAAACAGAAAATACAATGCATTGCCGATTCTTGAGGATACAAACTCTTTTATATGACTTCTATTATGCTTTAAGGGTACTTTGTTTTGAAAAAAATTAATTTACATTGGCCCATTTTGAATTTTTTTAATAGTAAGCAATTTGGAATTTTTTAAATGGCTATAGTTAGTCACTTAGTTAAGAAAGATTAATATTAGAAAAAATGGCAGTGTGCTTATTTGATTACAATTACATAGTTATTTATTTTTTCATTTTTGGTATTATCGCTGAAATTTTTGAAACGCGATGAAAAAGTAACATGAAATACGATTAAATCGTGGCCTAAGCATGGAAATCAATATAATAGAAACTGCTGTCATCTTTACTTTACATCTTTACTTACGGTGTTTTCGTTTGGATACACCCCAATCCTAAATAATTAATACGTTGAAAAATCTTCATGAATGATTTCTTAAATTTCTTAATTTATAAACATATATTTACATTCTAAAGAAATTGTATCAAACATGCAACGTTAGTTATATAATTCTTAAAATATCCAAAATGCAATTTTAATTCTATAATTAATAAAATATCAAAAATGTAATTTCAATTTGATAATCCTTAAAATATCAAAAATGCAATTTTATTATAATTATTTTAAGGATCAATAATTTAAAACCCAATGTATATAAACTTTTTTTGCCAAATTGAATAAAATTTTAACTAAATTAAAATTAATAGAAAATATTAGTACTTATCATACTTAAATTATTAGTATTTTAAAAATTTGAAATTTTTTAAAAAAATATGAAACATAAGGGAATTTTCCTCATTTTTTGCCTATTTGATATTTACAAAATGCATATTGCTTAATTTACACATAGAAAAATATTTCTTCAAACAGTTATGCTTATTTCGAATGGATAATAGATATGTTACCAAGCGAGTGGCTTGTCTATAGAGGACACGGAATTCATTCGGAACGTCCATTTAGATTTAAAAATATTTGTAAATGAAATTAATCTTATACAAAATTATCCAATAATACTTCAAGAATACTAAAAAAGTATAATCTTTTGATTTTAATAGGTTATAATCTTAACAGAAATTTAATCTTAAATTGAAAAAAGCACGGGATAGTTCAAAAAATATCCCATAAAAAAACAATATTTTATCGTACTCATCAGTTGGATAAACTACATATTTTATGACTTATTTTACTTCCACTTTCATTATGCACGTGTCCTTATGATGATGTTTTACTTTTCCGTCACAATACGCACATCTGCCATAATATTAATAAGCAGGTGAAAATAAAGAAAGCAGAATGCCATTCAATTTGACACAGTGCTCTATTTCTCCAGTGAGAGCTAATGCACATTTCTTAACAGACTCCAAGAGCTGGCCATTCTTCATCTAGGTATTATAGTTGAGATGAAAATATGTTTTGTTAGATTCTTGTCTTGGAAATAACTTTTTGAAAATTTTCGAGCATCACGTTTGTATAAAAGAAACATTAATGCAACATAGGGGAATAGAATGATAAAAAGCAAATATGGATGAATAGATTTATTTAATCAAAATAATGTGTATCGAAAGCGATATGGATATCAAGTCAATAGTATGAGATAGAAATGATTGTAACAATATGAATTTCCGAAAACCATAAGAATAGCCAATTTATATCTTACACATATATTTTTGACAGAATGTAATACAAATTACACTGGCGCACTAATAATGACCAATACACGAATCTCTAAAATTCTTGATAGATTGAATTCTGATATTTAATGGCGAGATTTTAAATATTGTATTTCTTAAAAGTGTATACGTAAGATGTAATATGAATACAAGTCTAAAAACAGAAAATTAATCTCTTTCAAATGTTATGTATTTGAAATTTTAGATATATTTTCTTTTCTAAATGAATTTAAAAACTATTGCAGAAATTCTCTAATTTATCACATACAGAGACGTTATTTTTGCTCATATAAAAATAATAAAAAATTTTCGTGATATGTTTGTCATAGTTATAAACTGCATACTTTGTTTTTACATTAAGAACTTCAAAAAACTTAAACAGAGCTGGAACTATAATATTCACAAGAGAAATAATACAAATTCAACCCTATAATTAATAAATTGATATTAGTCCATTTATAAAAAATACTTGATATAAGTAAAATAGTGATACTAAATCTACTCGTTTTCATTTTTAATTGGAAATAAATAAATAAATGACTATATTTAAAAAATTATATGCCTTTATAGTCAAAGAAATGCTGAATATCAAACTCAAGTAGACTGAATCAGAAATAAATGGCCCTAAATGTAAAAGAATTACTGAATCGAAAACTGCGAAACTTTAATTCTGAAATAATCGTTACATTACCAATACTAAAGAACTTTTGGCATATTGAATGCTTCTTTTGAAAGAAATCAATCTAGTACCAGAGGGATAAACACAAATACATGTTCGTTTTCTGCAAAGGGTATTATGTAAGAAGAGTGTTTCCTTCTAAATCAATGATGCTAAACGAGTTTCTAAGGAAATATTTTTCCATTATTTGCAATCGTTTTGGAAATGGAATTACACTAAACTACTTTCTGATAAATATAACATTGCTAGAATAACAATACAGCATCACATCCCTTTCCAATTATATTGATTCATAAAGACTGCAAAATATTTAATTTTTGCATTTTGTCTATTTTTAATTAAACAATCAGTCATCGTACCTTGTTTATTCTTTAAAGCTTTCATAAATGAATTTCTTAATATATTTTTCAACTCGATGTTTCAGAGAGAAAAATATTCTTTTAAAAACTTTAGTTTTGTTATTCTCTTGAGGAATTAACTATTTTTTTAATTATGAAAAAATAGCTATCTTCTTTGGATTTGATGTACGAGGAACAATTTACACTTGTCTGTAAAGATGAAAGAAAGGTGAAAAATAGAACACCGAAATTTAAGAATGATTTAAGGTTATATATTAGTCTTTTAATTAAGAGTAAAATATTGAAAATCATTATGGAATTAATTTTAAAACCGCATAAAGGATCTAAAAACAAATAAAAAGACATAGCAAAGGTTACATTCACATTAGTTTTGAACAATGTGGTTTATTGCTTCTAAATTGCATCTACTTAGATTTTTCCACGTAAAATTAAAAATCTGGAAATACAGTAAAATTACATTTGAAATCTGACAGCAACATGTTAAATTTGCACAAACAGTATAAAATTTTAAAATATCCTTAAAAATTTCATATTTTTATATATAAAAGATGCGCTATAGCACATTCAATTGTAGATGCCCTCTTTCTGAATAAATCACTAACTTATGATATAATTGTTTTGATATTAACGAATTAGTTGCATTTTTATGATTAATTGCCAAAGAAATTGAAAAATATCGCACAATAATCGGCTCCTCTTGAATTACTGTTTGTCAATCACATGTGATTAATCAATTTTTATCCGTTTTCTTTATTATACAACAAATAACACAACTCTTATACACTAAATACTAAAATTAAAATCCTGGACACTCATGATTTCTCCAGCTTTGTCCAAGATTGCCCAGGTTCACTGTTTTTTGCTAAAAGAGGTTGCTATTGGAACAATAATTTTGTTCCAATAGCACGTCCTGTTCCGCAATATTATACAATACTGTGTTTTATTATATCAATTAAAAACAATGTTATAGAATACTTTGGGACATTATATCATTCAATACTCACCAATATAATACAATATTTTATGACATTATATCATTCAATGCTCACCAATATAATACAATATTTTGTGACATTAATCATTCAATGCTCACCAATATAATGCAATATTTTGTGACATTATGTCATTCTATATCATTCAACATTCACCAATATTAAACAATATTTTGTGAAATTTTGTCATTCTATATCATTCAATATTCGCCAATATTAAACAATATTTTGTGACATTCTATAATTTAATATTCAACCATATTATACAATGGGACATTATATCATTTAATTTTTAAAAATATTTTGTGACCATTTATTAATTCAATATTCAGCAGCATACAATATTGTAAATACTGTTTAATATTGAACAATACATGTGTATTGTTAGGGATTTAAAGACTGTATTAAAGAGTGACAATTTATAAAACACCTAGGTTTATAAATTGTGTGACCAATTGGATGTTTCTTACAGAAATTATGAAATGTTATGAAAGGTTTAAAAGAATCAAATTTAAGCAGATTTGTATTTTGTAGAAATGAAAAAAAGTATTCTGAGCTTTTAAGTTGTATGTCAGTTGTGGAAGCGATGACCCATATTTTTTCCAATCAATATTTGTATATAGTGGCGTTAAAAGTTTTTAAATGAGACGTAAAACTAATTCAAGACTTTTTGAGCTATATAAAAACGTATTTCTCTTTATAATAGAATCGATTATTCCCTAAATTTCCTTCCTCAATTATCCTATTTTGAAACTTTCCAGTCATATATGGAGTCATATTACAATTATGGATAATTTTTAATTTATCATTTAACTTTGAATCAGATAAGAGCATGTGTCTTTACAATCTAATTAATAAATCTCTTCTAAGACTTGTTTGGAAAATGAGCAACTGAATTTCTATTATGCTCACGTAGTCGTAGAGGGTTAGAAGGATCGAAGATCTCTTACAGCCAAATATTTATCAAAACACCTTGATAAAATTGCTTTGAAAATATCTGGAAGGTATTATTGATGATTAAAAATATTAGTAGAATCCGAATACCTCAGGATTTTGTTCGCAGATACACCAGAGTTTATCTTTCAAAGATAAGAGCAATACCTCACCACCTTCATTGGAAATTCCACAATGACATCCGGCGTTCTTAAAAGGTTCATGTGCAAAACAGGTTCCCAATTAGCTAATGACTGTTAATCAAATGTATGCTCGAACATTTTTCGCTATTTCTCAGAAAACCTACATGCTACCCAGGTGCATATGGGGGGACATATATAATGAACAGTTCACGCACTCAGGTATTCAATTAATTATACTTAACAAAAGAGAAATGAGATTCAAACTGATATCCAGAGATTTTGAAAGACCACTGTTGTTTTGCTGAATGGATATTTCGGGGTCTTTCTGTATAATAGAGAAGGTTTGCTTTTATATTATCAATGTTATTCTTTTTTCAAAATCATGCCATTGTTTGTCATTTTCTCAAATATTGCCACTGACTTCTTTTTCCAAGCATTTAAATGATTGCTTGAATGTTAATTTGCTGGAACGAGGTAAGCAAATGAAATACCGGAATATACGTTGAATCTCTATCTTCAATTCAATTAATAATATTACTTTAGACAAGTTTTTATTGTTTTGACATTATACCCAAACCTTGTCAATTCGCTATCGTCAATATTATTATCTTTAATTAATTTCAGAATACACATAACTATTTCTCTATTGGTTCTACTTGGTGTTAAGAATTGTCTGAAATAAAGCTCAGGAGGTGCTTGAATAAAACTAAACTGCTACTATGTTTTTTTTTGTTGTTGTTGGTACATTTTTGTTTCCATTTTTTTTTCTTTTTCTGTGATAGAGATATATTTCTTCAACCCAACAATATTCCACTGTCACTGTATTTTGCTCTATAGAATATTGTATAGAATCTTATGTACGCTTTCATACAATGGCATAATCCCTATTTTTTATAAATGTAAAAGTCATTAATCCCAAGTTATGGTGATGAAGTGAATATTTTTATTTTTTTAAATACATTTTTATATAGCAGAAAACAGAAGTTAAAAATCATTTTCAGTATAATTTTTAAGGTGAATTTCCATATTATTTGCTATATTTTCTGAAATTCTAATTTTTTTTTGCTCGAATTAAAGGTTTAACATAATATATTTTTTAAAATCCATTCATTGTATGCAAATAATTAAATTTTGTACCCTTTTAAATTCGAATTTTTTTTGTCTCCGACTTATTATCCATGGGGTTATTATAAGATTCAAATGATTAGTTTGGTAAGGAGATTTACATCCATATTCAATAATTATAATAACTTTTATACCCTCTAATATTTGGATTAAATATTATTTATTACTTTAGAATTCATGACACAAGCAAGGACAAAAATAGATAATTGACGATTTCTAATTCAGCCACTGAATGAGATAACTTCTTTGCCGTAGGATATCAAGTACGCAATTGTCACATACTTGCTTTTAAATCAAATATATCTTACTTGAAATGCATTTTCAATTAAATACACAGTGAGAAATGTTCTCTTATACGGAAAATAGTCTAAAATGTCAGAGTTACATTCCATTACTGGATAATTCTCAATCGTAAATTCTTCTCGGGCTTTTCAAATTTAATTCATGCAAAATAATTGAATCGTTAATGTCAATAGAATAAAGCCACTGGCTAGGAAAATGTCGTTACATTCAATAGATTCTATTATCTAATAATGTGTTTGGATGTAGACAATGAAGTAAGAGTAGGCATTGTCTATTCACAAACCTACAAGAATATGTTCAACATGTGTTTCAAAATTAGTTTATTATCTCATATTGAAGTCGCAAGCTAATTTAGAGTAAGTAATTAAAAATTAATATCCATTGCTCTCAATAACTTAAGGCTATTTTTGTCAGACAAATTAGAAACTCGCATAATGATTGAATTGAAATAATTAAATCTTTTGCTAAAAATTTTTAATGTGAATACTGCTCAAATATTCATAAATTGTTTTCATTGAATAAATAGATGAAAATGTGATCTGGATATGAGGTTTTTGTTTTGTTTTGTTTAGTGAAGGATAATTCCATTTGAACGAAATTATGTAAATTAGCCTTCTTCAGATTACCATCATTAAAATAAAGTCCTTTAGTACTACATTAAGTATTATCCTCCTCTTTTAACTTTCATGCATGTTTATCAGGTAATATTATTTTTGTTAGTTAAAATTTACTATAAAACAAATGTGCAAGAAAAAAAGTATGAAAAAAGATTAAGAAAATGCATTGTGATTCAAGATATTTTATAAATTGCATCGATTAGATGGTGACTACTAATCATAATAAATAACAAAGTGTTTATCGGAATTTCAGCATTATCCTTTGAAAATTAAATATACTAATTAATGCACGCATTTATATTTTGAATTGATAGAATTTCTTTATTATGGATATCTTTGAAACTAAGTCCCTCTATTTATTCAATGAGTTATTAGTAACTTTAGATCTCCTAAAGCTGTTATTAATGTTGAAAAGTTTTGTATATGAGGCACGTTCTTGAATGAAACAAATTCAGATGATGTTAAATCTGCAATCAGCCATCTAGCATCACAACGCAATGAAAAGAGATGACCCAGAAAAACTTCACGGTGGATTTCAAATAAACGATGCAGAATAGAAAAAAATTATTGACCTTCCAAATTATGGGATTTCCATAACATAAAGAGACTGGTGGGTGAGGAAGTATCCAAGCAGTTTATATTAACAAACAAAAGCGACAGTTTCCAGTTATTTTTTTGACGGTGTAAGCATTATCAAAATACTAAACGTTTAGATGTTTCAAGTACAAGAGCTGGATAATGACAGAAAAAATACAAATGTTGGATGATCACAGACGCATTGCGATAGCTAAATGATCACAGACAAAATACAAAGGCTGGAAGATCACAGACCTATTGTAAATACTGGATGATCTTAGACCAAGTGAAGAAGTTGGTTGATTAGGAAATATAACTCCCAGCTCATGAAATAGGTTGAAAGCAGATGAAACGTTATAAAGAGCAAGCTCGCATGTATCTGAAGTGACAATGCCTGTCTCCACAAGTGGAAACATTTTATTTAATGTATTTAATCAAATTAAACGGTTAATTAAATCAAATTAAATTACTTAATGTACTTAATCAAATTTAATTGAAATAGTACGAAAAAAATGCAAATGTTGAATAATTAAATAAATAAATATTATAGCAGTTACATAATTCCACTACCAAGCACTCAAATGTAACAATTTTATAGAGAAGAAAATATAATAAGAATTTATCACTTAAATTTTATAAATTCTAATTTGAAAATATTCACGAATTCTATGGGAATAGTTTATGTATGCGGAGCACCAACTGAAATAAAACCTATAAGTAAGACGGTTGGAATTAAAACGTATACTTTAACTTATGCATCTTCTCCAAAACTTGAGATCTGAGTCAACTTAACTCGATAATGGTTAAAACTGAATATGTGGTTCTCTGAATTTCTTGAAACTTTGAAAGGGAATAATTAATATTTTCAACTTTAGGAATACAAAGAAAAGTCATAAATATTATTAGTTAATTTTTCTTCTGCATATTTAACTTAAAAAATAATAAATGCATCCATCTTTAAACGGTTTAAGGCGGTAAAAAAATTTAAATATCCAAATATTAAAAATGCCACATTTAAAAAATTGGAGAAATATTATATTCAAACAAAATGCTAATTTCTTTCCATTTCCATTATTATTAACTCAAAGCTGAATTAATTTTATAGTTTTAAGGATAATTTTGATATTTTTCCTGGTGTGATATTTAGTTCTAATTTCCATTATTTGATCCCATCGTTTCAACAATAATTATTTTAATTATCACATATTTTATACTATTATAATAAAATACTCTATACTTAAAAAAATTACATGAAATTCAAATGACAAAGATAGAATGGTTTTCTTTTTGAAATAAGTATCCAAAGTAAAAAAGTTAACTTGAATAGTCTTCTACCCAGTTTACCATAAGCAGAAAGTTAGAATAAATTCATAACTTAAAATCCAACAATTGCCAACAAGTGCATGTTTATTTTACCTACATGCTTTATTTGATCATTTTAACTGCTTCTTTATATACATACAAAGAAATAAGTTTTCAAAGTTTCAAATGTATTATTTTTTGTTCAATTGTTGTTGTATTTGCTTTCTTGACTTGCGTTATATTTTACTTTTTGGATACAAAAGTCCCTGGTTTCCTTTTTCCCAAAGAAGTTTCTGTATTTATTATTATTGAAGTTGTAGCTTTGCTAGGTATATTTGTTGCTGACTTTTTCAACATTTTTTTATTTGAAATAAGTTGCAAAAACTGAACTACAACTGAACTTTGACTTATATATGTACCTATTTTTCACCTTTTTGTAGAATAGGGACTTCTTATATGGAAAAAAATTATATGAACCAAATTCAATTTGTAATTGTGGATTTATGTGGATTCGGCTGTCGGCTTTAATAATTGGTTATATTTTTTGTAGGGAAAAAATTTATTTCCTTATCATGGGACAGTATATTTAAAAAGTATCATGTCTAGATTATTTCTAGACACACTTATATGATCATTAAAGATTGGAAATGTTTTATCTAGATATTTTTTATTCTTTGGGGATATAGTAAAGAATTATATGTTACGTAATCATCAATAGAAAAAAAAAAGAACTCCTAAGAGTAAAGTTAAAATAAGTCTAACATGTTGTGAATGAAAGTATTATTCTGCTCATTCGTTTGCATTTTTAAAAGTGTTGAAACATATATATTTTTTTCTGTTTTATCTTGTCACTGTATGTCACAAAAACTTATTCTTGTTTGTCTGTATATTGCTGCTAATTTCATTTTCAGTTTGAATTTCAAATCCTTTTCTTTACAACAAATTATTCTGATTTAAGGAATGAAATTTCATTCATACAGTTATCTAAATAATTTCGGTTGCAATGGACCTTAAGTACCTGGTTCGACTTAATAATTCCCCAACAGAATTTTGAGATTGACTACAGTATATTTGGACGTGTTACACTTATCCCTTTGACTCAAGACTTTTTAACTAGGCGACTTAAAACTTTTTAATTTATTTCGACTTGGATTTTTTTTAAATCTAAATATGTGAGAAGGGAAAAAAACGCGCATGAAATACACAAGCATATCCATGAGAATTTGGTCTTTTCAGTCAATAGCTGATTAACTGGATATTTAAATGCAAGAAATTCTTTGATTAGATGCACGTGTTAGACACATTCAAGAGTGTATATGACATCTTATCAAATGTCCGAATATTATAGATTGCAAAAAGACCTGCCGAATTTCTTCTTCATATGTTTTGAACATGGGTATTTCAAGTACCCTGTAATAGCTATACAATTTTGGAAAAACATATTTACAAAAAAATTATCTTTCAGCACAATTACACTTTTTTTGTTTATAATGATAATAAATAATGATAATAATAATGATAATAAATTATGAAATGAAGCTACCATGTATTATTTTAATGCATATTTAAACTTACAAATCTTTTTTTTTCTTTTCTTTTAGGTAAGTTGTGGTTATAATTCCTTGTGTTGTTGAGTTCAGGTTTGCTTACAAATTGGTAAGAGATAAAATATTGAATTCGTATTGGAATTTTTGTACAAGCAATTAAGTATCAGAGTAACATGTTGAAAAAGAATAAGTGCAGCAAATTTTTAGTTGTTGAAACTGTTATTTATGATATAATTAAACACACTTTTTTTGTTAAAACGTGCATGCTGCGTATCTTAAGTTTAAAATATTGTGATTAATAATATTTAAATAAGATTAATATCCTTCCTTTCTATTCTTCTTTCTTCTAATATCTTCTTAATATCTTCCTTTCTATGTATTAATTTAGTATTTCTAAGTTTATTATATTTTAACTCTTTCTCTTCATGTACCTAAATTTTGTTGGAATGAGTTTATTTGGAATCAAAAAGCTCAACTTTGTTGCTTACACATTCGTTTGAGTGTTAATAGGATTTGTAAATTTTTAAGCCGGGTATAGAGCAGGATTTTATCAATGATTTAAAATTTAGCCAAAAATATTTTTTTCATCTATTGAAGCTACTATGAATAAAATTTAGAAACGAAATTTCAAAGAGATATTTCCTGTTATATTAAAATACTTCAACCAAAATATTTAGCTCATACTAACATAAATTTGAATATTTTTAAAATTTAACGGTTTTATAATCTTATATGTACTGTAATGATTATTGCAATATATTCAGCTACTAATTTTATGAAAATGAAAAAGAAGTTTGTTTTCTATTTTAAGAGAATTTATTTTAAAACTCGTTCTATTCTCAGACTAAATGTAAGTAAAATTTCTTTATAGTAGACCTTTGGTAAAGATATTTAAATTCCGCTTCTCCTTTTTCTATACCAGAATTTGTATCTTAAAACATGTCACAAAGCCTCCAAAGAAATGTAAAATGACTTACAATTTGAACGTTAACCATATGTTTAGAGGGAAAAATGTATAATATAATCAGTCAAAAATATGAAAGAAATGTTTGATATTAAGATAGTCTTGTCCAAAATTATGGAATTAATAAAACTCATCAAATTTTGTTTTCAAAATGTAACTTTAATTCTTAAGATATTTTCTTCATAACATATGAAATATTGATCATAAAGTTGATTTTTTAATTTAATATTTTTACTAAAAATATTTTTAAATAGTAAAAAACACTTAAATACATTCCTATCTTAGGATTACTCTGATAAATCATATTGAAATTCCTAATAATATCTGGTCTGGTAATATTAGCGTTATCTTTCTAAAATTCTGATTTTTTATAGAATTAAATGGAGTTCATTTTTAATAGCATTTAAGGTAATCTCTATAAATATAATTCTAACAATTTAAAATTCGTGCATTTCGAATTTTGATCAAATTGCTGGAAATGAAGTGTGAATTTTAATATTCCAAATGCCTCCATCGTATTTAGGTGAGTCGCCCATAATACGTCACAAAAGCTATCAACAATAAGAATCTAGCAATAATTCAACAAGAGTAGATAATTATATTCACATTTATCAACAATCCAACAGCAACTGGTAATTTTATTCGCATCTCGTAATAATTCAACAGCGATAATTTTACTTAGGTGATTATTGGTGAATGGTAATTTTATATATGCACCAAAATAGCTATGTTTTTCAAACAGTTTGATTTTATAATATTGACAATTTTGATTACATTGAGATCCTCCAGATTTTAAGACGTTGTCGCATGATGAGGGAGAAGCTTCAGCCGGCAACCCTCTCCCCCCGATTCCAAATATATCTGCCATCTTCAGAGAAGGCCTTACCCTAACGGATTTAAATAGTACCATGCCCATTTATTCGAAGGTTCATCTGTAAACTCTGCTTTCGAATTGAAATACTTCTGGTCCTGATCTTAAAATATTACCACCAAGGTATTTTCTTTTCATACATAGACACAAAATATGATTATCAGAAATATATTCTTAAACAATAGTTAAATTATTTCATTTAATGTTTTTGCCAAGGCGTTTATAAGATGTTGAATCCCTTTTTTTATTCTTGCAAATGCCAAGTATAAATAAAAAATTATTTGAAGGAAAATTTTAAATCACTATGTATATGTGATTAATATGCGTCCAAATGTGATCAATGAAAAGAAAAAGATGTGAAGGAATTAATGTGCTCATATGTTAGAACATTTTGTACAAATACGTAGATAATATAATAATTCTGAATGTATGCGCTTATTTTTTACAACAGAGAATAATCTGAGAAATGGAAAATAAAGCATATCAATATATGATCAGCATTAAATGTATATTTGTTTTATTGGCAAGTGTTTTTTTGTTCATTTCAAATATGATAATTGCTAACCATTTATTTAAATAAATACATTTCCCATTTAAATCTGATTTCATTTAGAAGTACAGCGAAAAAATGTCTTTTACATTACTGTCAAAGAATCTCAATTTCATTTTAAGGGTTATCATATTAGATATTTTTAGCTTTATTATATATTTAAAATGTAAATATCTAAATATAAATCTGAACAGCAAATGCTTTGATGTTGAAACGAAAAAGATAACTGTGATGTAGAAATGTAAGCATGATTAAATGTCGAATTCTGTTTAATGCTATTTTAGTAGCAAAAATCAGTTTCCAAAGAGATATGCTATATAATTTGTGTCTTATAAATTACATTTGAAGTGTAAGTTAAAAACTAATCCACAACTTCCTTTCCAATTTAATATCCAAAGAATAAACATATGATTCTCTTTTGATATTTAAAATATAAGAGACATATGATAATAGATTCTAAAATCATTTAAGAGCCATGAAAGTAATTATGCTAAAAAAAACTTTGTTATAAAATTCTATATAAATCGTATCATTAAAGATACTTAAAGTTTATAGAGAGTGATTTTTGCATAGTAATATATTTCAATAATATTAGCAAAAGCCTTTAATACATTGGATATTTTATTAAATTTCTGAAAAATTTGCTTTGAATTCATTCAAAATGGCCTTTAGCTTTTATAAAGTGTTGATTTTCGTTTAACTAATTGAAATTTTTTACATTTTCGAGCGCTAAAACACACACGATTTCTTACAATGATATGAATGATTTTGTATTACTCTTGGGTATAAATACTCTTTTTGAAAAGTATAATTATGAGCATTATGCAAAAGAATGCATAGTAAGTGAAGCGATTAAGTAAAAGAATTCAGCATAATAAGTGCTTAAACTCTTGGGTCTAAGTACTCTTTATGTAAAACTCCACCAATAATCTGGATTACATGTAATTCATGTTTTGCATTTTTTATATATTACTGTTTAAGATTACAAAGAGAAATTGAGATACATTAAAATGATTTTTAATACTATTTAATGTCCATGAATATTTTCCAAGGAAGATTCAACTACCTGTTAAAAAAACCTTACAAAATAAACTTGTCATTAAAAATATAATTATGAATTATTGTTATGAAATTGTCATATCTATTATATCACAGTTTACAAACAAGGAAAAGGCAAACAATTCATTTGTAACGTTACTGTCATATTTAGGAAAAAGAATTGTTTTTAGAATATTTTTTTCTGATGTATTTAAAAATTCACTTCTAATGGAAGTTTCCATCCATTTACAAATTCCATTTAACGATTTTTATGACTTTCCTTTTAAGTTTTTTTGGGTATTATTTTCTTAAACAAGTAGTTACAATTACTCAAGGATTTGCTTTCAAGGCTTTTTTCATCATCTTTGTGGTATTCAGGTCCTACTTCAGTTTATGAATGAGGATTGTGATTATCTTTATTAATGATCTCCTTTTCATGTTCTCATTGATATCATTAGCATCATTTTAATAAAAAAAGAAGATTTTTGCATAGAATAATTTATAAGTCTTTATATTTTCATAAAATGCATACTAAAGCATTAAAAAATTTAATGCGACTAATGACCGAAGAAAGAAAATAGGACATATACAAATAATTTACGTAAGAAAACAAGTAGTATATTCTGTACGTCAATTGGGACTGTCTTGAAAAAAATAATGAAAAATCAGAAAACAATATACGGCCTTCAAATTTAAACACGATTTAACCAATGAATATATTTTTGAAATGTAATTAAGACTCGTTTATTAGTCATTTAATTATTTCGGAATCAAACCTGTCTTTTTGGTGAAAAGCATACATAGGTTCCTAGAAGTTAATAACCACTTTTTATGTGTGAAAAATAATATGTTTAGATACTTATAAAATAAATGCTGCTGAATTGATATAAATTAATGAATATTATTGGCAAATAAAACGCTACTACATTTCTATATTTGATATCACTTCTTATCCTTTAATAAATTATTCTGATTACATTTTAAAGTTAGATGTTTTTACTACATTAGATATTTTGTCTTAGTTACTTCCTGCACAAAATTTTCTGTAGCAAATGTAAACACTATCTTGTTTCTCGGGGAAAAACTACAAAAATAAATATTTATTCAAAATCTTACAGACTCAAGAAACTTAGCAACTTACAATAAAAATAACTGATGTAAAGAATGAATAATGACACATAGAAAAATCACTTTTAACTTTTTTAAATAGAACTATATCTAGAGTAAGAAAACAAAGATTGAAAAACCTTAACAAATGTCTTTCTGCAATGTGCCTTACAGAAAGTACATGTTTCCAACTTCGCTTAGGTGGGCTGTTGTTGTTACGGTTCCCAGACAGATTTCTTATAGTCACCTTCCGCATCTAATATTCCGTTAGTCTCAGTTCCCAGTTACTCAACATGCCATTACTTACCTTTACCCTATATTAGAAATTTTTTGGAAAAACATTTTAAAACCCTCCCAAAAATTTAAAAAAGTTTTTGAAAAATCGCCATTGTATTTCCCGTGGCTTTAACATTAGGATATTATTTAAATCCTGCGAATAATCTTTAATATAGCTTATCTGCTTTGATTATTTACATTCAAAATTTTGTTTCATTCTTTGCACACATTGTATTATACATTGACATATATTTTATTTATATTCTATAATATAATCATGTATTCTTTTGTTTTTCTTATAAGTTTTGTTTCGAATAATGTATCTTTTAGATAGACAGTGCAGATTATTGTACTAAAAAAGGATTTATAACGGCTTGCAATATACCTACCTTATATCATTTGTATACTTTGATTTTGTTATATTTTATTTTGATTTATTTAAATCGACTTGTACTATATTTGGGAATATATAATCTTGGTCATCAATTTTAACTTTTTTTAATCCGGAAAAAATTTGAAACTTTTCCCAATTGTATGTCTTTTTTGCAAAAATAGTTTTAATTTTAAACTTAATTTCTCAATCAGGTGCTAAAATAATTTAATAATGGTTGCGTTCGTAAAGTACTTCCTGGTAATGAAAATAAATATTTTTTGCTAAATTTCTTAGTAATTATAGTAATGAATATAAAATATATTAATCAAAAATCGAAATATTTAATTATGGCCAATTTTATCAATGCATAAAAAACAACAATAAATATTTTTTTATAAAATATCAACTTATAAAGGAAATTTTGAATTGCTGAAACTAATAAAGTAAATTTTGAATCCATATATGCTTGTTGGTACCAAACTTGAGAAAAAGAGTGACTCTAAAATTGCAGAATATCCCCTTACAAATCATCAAATTAATATTTTCATTTTCTTAAAAGTCTTTTTTATAAAATTTATTTTGGCTGACCATTTTCCTAGTAAGTTACTTTATTTCAATCAAGACAACATAGAAAATATGACTCGTTATCTATTTAAATTTATACATGGGATTTAAAATATACAAACTTAGATTGACAAACTGTTATCCAAATACAGTTCTTGATACTATAAAACTATTGAAGTGATGCTCTTGAAATGCAAAATGTTTTTATACCAGAAAGTATTCAATAAGAGAGATAGCAACAAAGCTGCTAAATTTGAATTTATCTTTAGATATTTTATACCTACTTTGTTATGATTTTCATTTTTTTGAATTTTAATTTTTTATGACATCATTACGCTTATTTTTATATGATTTCTTTTGCTTCTCTTATTTATGATGTTTCAATTGAGGAAATAGATTCATATGAGTTCCATTAAATAAATAAAAATAAAATAATTTTTTTACAAAATATTTTGTATCTGTTCTGCGTATATATTTATTTTATGCATTTGGTTTATCTTTTATTTTTTTATGGATAATATCGTCTGCAGCTTTTTCAAATTCTTTTTCTTTCATTTTATTTTATATTTTTCCCTAATTTTTATAGGTAACATATAAAATCGAATGATTTCCTTCCAGAGGAAATCATTCGATTCATGGCAACGGGTTCGATTCAAAGGGATTGCAAAGAAAACGAAAGGAAAAGTTCGATGTCATAGAAGAGCCAGTTGAAAAGAATGGGAAAAAGTGAACATAAGAAGATGAGAACTGGCAGTCGATATTTCAATAAAATTGCAATTCAGTGTCAAAGTGAAAAAAAAAAAGATTTCAAAAAATTGAGTGTATATATATATATTATATTGTTTTTCTCACTATTATAAATTTCTTTTTAAAATTAAATATATTTTAGTAAAATTTTATTGGATTTCTATTTAAATTTTTAGTGATGTTTAAAATATAGGATTTCTAGTTGGTGAATAATTTTCGAAGTAGTAAATTTTTTCAAAAACATAAAACGCATGAAAATTGGAAGCATCATGTTTGGAATAAAACACACTCAGAAACAGAAGACAGTTATTCAATTTCGAACCACGTATGAAATAGAACTTATTCATCCGTGCTATACTTAAATTGAGATGGGAAATTAGTTTTGAAGCCCATAAAGTAGAAGACAATCGTTAAATTCCGTGGCATGCTTGTTATACAAATAACTCACTATTGCATGCTGTAAGTAAAATATAGTGGTTAAATAATTATCGATGTCCCTTAAGAAAAAATAATAAATAATATATGATGATGCACTATGGCTTAGTACAAGTGACAGTTTTTTAACAGACGGCAGCCTTCCCCGCTTTATTTCATTCAGAACATGTGATCATGTTTCCGTGTTAGAAAATTGAAATGTGACACAAATGTGCATAATTTGTATGTACACAAATGTTACATCATACAGTCACTGTAGAATTCTGATATATAATCCTTTGAGAGGCAGTGGGGCAGCCTCTGTTCCATCTTTTTCCAAGTTTTTTTTTTAATTAAACTTTTCCTTTTACTAAAATTATTTTATCATGTATTAATTTGAACATTTCTTATGTTTCGAAAATTTCAGTATCATTTAAAATTAATTAAATTTTTTCAGAAAAAGAATTAAATTCATGTTGTTTTCTAACTATGAAATACTTTCTTTTATTTGTAGTCAAAAGAAATGAATTTATATAAAAATATATGCTGCAAAAAAGACATTAAGACTCAATGGATGATGTAAAAATTAATTCCTTCATCAAAAATGTAGTTATTTTATTGAAATTGATAAATAAGGAATATGTGTCTCTCTCGCTTCACAAAGGTTTGTCGGCCAATAGAGCAAAGTATATAAGTTTGTTAATTATCTATTCAGTTTTTTTTTAGTTTTCATGGAACATTAATATTAATATTCAATGAAATTAATATTAATAAGTAATTTATATAAATTTTAATGCAAATTTTATAAATTGTCATTAAGTACTTTAAAATTATGACATATACAATTAAATTAACATGGAAACTAAATAAAATAAAACAACTTAAAAAAATTAATTTTCTTAAAAGGCAACTATATTTTTAAAATGTTCTACTAACGTGGATTTACGAATTAAAATCAAGCTATTCTTATCTTTTGCAACGTCCCAGCACATGGTAAAGTTCGGTTTTGATTCTTTCATTTTTGAACCAAATTTTCTTCATTTATTCTTAACATTCCTTTCAGTTCACCATTTCCTGCTGCTTTTAAAAATCTACCCCATATTTCCTTTAATTCACTCTTTTGTGAATAGCACATGTGAGTTGCTGAGTGCATTTAAGTAAAAGTTGACAATGCTTTTCTTTGTAGTAGATAATTTGCCAGTGTATGTGGGGAAAGGGGTATTTCAAGAGATATTTTTCGCTAAACTTAGTGTTAACTAATGGCCGCTTGAATCTGGATTCTCTGTAGGAATTCAATAATTATAAATGCATATAGTGGCAAAGAATAAAATCCAGAGGAAGATAAATTTTATTATTACAGTACTTGTTGCAAGGATTTCAAATAAAAAGACATTGCTGAAAATACTATACCACAGTATAAAATTCCAATGTTTATTGTAATTTTTTTATTTCAATTATGGCAAGGAGTAAAATCTAAAAGAGGATAAATTTTATTGTTTCAGCACTTGTTGCTAGTATTTTCTAAGGATTTCAAGTAACATTACATCTCTGAAAATACTATAGCACCTATAAGATTCGAATTCTGAATTTATTTTTCTATTCTCACGATAATTTCAGATAATTTTCTCTTTTATAGAAAATGGTCGGAAATCGCTTTCCATGCTCCCATTATAAACAAGAGGTAACAAACGGCAGTAAAAATCAGAGAAAGGGCCCGAATTCAATCAAGTCACTTCAAGGGCCTAAGTCATATTTCTCAGTCTCCGACCCAACCTATGGCACTCGGAAAGAAGTGAATTACCAGATCGACGTTACGGCAACAGTGGCGGTATCTGAGGTTCTAAGGCCCATTACTGGCCACGCTACAACCCTTCCCTAAGGAAGTAAGTCCCATTACTGAGGCAGGAGCCAGACCCCCGCCTTTTCTTGTGTCGGCTAAGATGGCGAGAGTCAATCCCCATGCCCGAAGCTGTGCGTTATAAATTATGAGGTGCCACCGGGAATCCTTTAAAGGACAATGAAACATATTTGCCCTACCCTCTAATTAGAAAATTAAAGGCGAGGCGAAGTTTGGGTGTAAAAAAAATTATCAGGATGTGCAACTTCATTAATGCGTTTTTAAGGTGAAAATAGTTTTTATTCTTTAGAGTGCCCTTCAAAAATGAAAACCTTTTTCAAAATTCTACATGCCATCAATGCTTGATGCGGAACTGAGTTATTTAATATGTAATCGAATAGACTTATTCTCTTTTGGCAAATCTAAAGTAAAAATTACAAATAATAATAATAATAATTGCAAAAATTGCATATCATGACTCGCGTATGTTTAGAGATAAGAAACGCATAATTCTGAAAATATGATTCTTGTTCACAGAGATGCTTAAATTTAGACAATTCCTCAAAATCTCGAGATTTAATTTTTGCACACTTCCTTATAAGAAAGAAAAATTATTAAAGATAAAATGAAAGTAAGAAATAGAAAAATGTCTCAAGATTACTTTGATGAACTGATTCTAGCTATTTAAAGCATATTCTGTATATGTTATGTAATGAATTAAATAAAGGAATGCTAGCATTTTTAATTCGAAATGCAAATTAAACCGAAAACTGTTTAATGTTATAATCTGCAGACTTCGTGCTTTACATCTTCTTTCAAAATATAAGATAATTTTTCTGATAATAAATTCAAAAATGCACATAAAAGTGAATTATTTCAGATTCCATTGCATTATTTTTTCGTCCTAATTAAATAAGCTTAAAATCCTTTAATGAATCTGTTAAAAGACATTTATACAAAAGATATAATAACTTTAATTAACTGTTTTATTTGAAAGTAAATTTCGGAACAAATTCCTTAAGGAAAACTTATTAAATTATTTCATTGAACGAAGTTGTATTAATTCCGATTTTACTAATTTAATTATCTATCTTTTTATTTCATAATATAAATACCATTTTGAAATAAGAAGAAATTAAATTAGAAGATTTTTAATACTTGATGTTATTTAAATCATTAGGCTTGTTAATTCATGGATATTTAAACATATGGACATTTCTTACATTCATTAGAAAGTAAAATGCTCATTTCTTTGAAAATTCGACTTATAAATGCATTATTACTATAATTTAAACTCTTTTATCAGGAATCTCAGGGTCTCAAGACAATATCTAATAGTTATTAAAATGGTGTCCAAGAATTACATAATGTGTTAGATGATGAAACCGGACTAAAAACTCTGGCATTAGTGTACCAATCTTGAAAATGATACAAGACGATAAGGGTTGGGTGTTGTTCAGTGATCAGTAAAATGATCTAGATTTAGTATAGGAGAGCATTTGGCATAAAATTTTGCTAAAAACTTAACATTCAAAACATTAAACATTATAGCAATTTTTGAAAATATGAATCAAAAACTACCACAAAATGGGTTTAGTTTAGCTATATTAACGTCCCGTTGTAAAGCAACACTAGGGCTATTTTGCGATGAACCTCGTAATTTTGAAACGCGGTCAGAGGACGAAGACTACGCATGAGCTGGCATCCTCACTCCACACCAAACCACATTAGTGGGGAGACATTTGACCCTGACGGATTTAACATGCAATCGACCCCTTACACAACGGTTCTTCGTGGAATCGGGTTTCGAACCTGAAAGCCTATGGCTCACCAGCCAAGAACTTACTACAAACTAATTTTAAAATTAATAACTAATTTTTTTAAAGACTTTTGCAAATCTTCTAACATTTTATTTTACAAAGATTAAATATTAAAACTTTAAACTGCACTAGGATGAATTATATGCGTTCTCCTATGAGTGTGGAAAATTATCTTTTATCAATGCGTTTTTATTGAGTAGATTAAAGTTCAAATTAAAGAAAAAGGATTAAGAAAACTCTGACGTTAAAGTAATCAAACAAAGGCGTAATTTTAAAGTATACCTGTAAGAAATAAAATAAACCTGAAATGGGATATTTTCTAGAAAAATAAGTGGAAGAAAATGTAAATTTCTGAATTTTTAAAACATCAAGATCGGTAATTCTGTAATATTAAAGCAAACACAGTTCTAATTTCAAGAGAGCTGAAAAATTAAAACGATAGACAGTGCAGAAAACAAAACGACACAAAACTTCTATAATTGTATGAGTTATAAGTCTATAGAAGTTTGAAGCTTAAAAATATTTTGCTGAAGAAAATGTTAATATAACATAAAATTTTGAATTGGGAATTTTAATGAGAATTAATTCGGGCATACGCCCGGTATCTTTATAAAGTAAACTAAGTAAACAAGTTTATTTCATTAATTTCAGATCAGAGTAAAAATATTTATCATTTCATTTAACTGAGCAGTATATAATCGGCACAACTGAAATTAAATTCATATCAAATTTTATTTTACATTTTGTTTTCGGCATAAATGAACAAATTCTAATAATAAATATACATTATTTTACGTGAATCAATTTTAAAAAAAATACTGTTTCATATCAAATTGTAAAGAATCAATATTTTCTTTAATAAATACAAATCCTTTTAACCAATGCCCGTAAATTCAAAAGAAAGTCTTAAAGAATCATTCCTTCTATTCGAGTCTATTTAAATGCGGTTGAACAGAATCGCATTCTGTCAATATTTTATATAATTTCAAATGACAATGGGGAAATAAAATAAAGCCATATTTGTTTAACCTAAAGCAGACAATTTTAATTCAATCAATGGCATTTCTAGCTTGAAAAAAATCTGATAGGTAGAGATGTCATACTCAATTTATATTATTTCTATGTATTTCATTTTTATATGTGGACAGCAGAATATATTTATGTTTGTTTAGTATGCAATATTTTACCTTGTTCGTTATGGCATATGTTCTTAATTCGTGCAAGTACATCGACAACGAGAAGGCCTTTTTTTTTTCTTATTTTGATTTTTTTCTTATAATTCGAATTTTCGAATAATTTATTTTAATTTGGGTATGAGAATGTAGTTTTTGTGTATGTCAATTGAAAGAATTCAGAAAGGAAACAAATACATTTAATTTGTGATAGAATCATCAATACGCTTTCCGAATAGAGTAATCGATTCAGATTTACTTCTAATCATAGATATATTTAATATAGAAATCTTATTAAATTCTTAACTTACCAGTCATTATTAGCAGAAAGGTAGGCAGGCAAAACATATGATAGTTGGCAAATGGCAAGATCAATGCTAGAAATAATTTTGGTTGATCTATTTATATTCTTCTTCAATGAAATTTAACAGAAATCTGAAAAATACATTTATAACACTGAATAATTTGTATAAAAATAAATGTGTTTTATTATAAATATTAAACTTCAAGATTTTAAATAATTAAAACTTTAAAATAATAATTTAAAAATAAGTGATCAAAGGCATAATATGGAGCAAGAATTAGACTCGATTATCGGGTAACATGTAGTAACATTTTGAATCATATGAAAAAAAAAACAGCATTTTAAATTGAGATTCTTTAGCATAACGAGCATTTTTTATTAGATATGAATTAATGCACTTACTTAATTTAATTTTTGATTTGCCTATATTAGAATGGAATCCTTAAAATCCAATTCGAAGCAAAATAAATTTGTTTGAAACCAATAAATGTTTTATCTTTATTTGTTTCAATCAAATATAACAACTGGTAATAAAAATTTTACAATAAAAATATTTTTAAACTGCAATTGAAGGCAACAAACTATATATGCAAAAATCAAGGATTTGGTTGGATGTTTAATAGGAAATTTTCATTGTAACTTGAGATTAGGAATTGCTACTATTTCCTACTACTAAAATTATTCCTGTAAAAAAATAAACTGCTTTAGATACAGATTAGCTTCTTGGATATTTAGTTTTCCGGGGACATTAAAATTGCATGCCATTGAGAAGATTTTTTCATGAATGATTACTAATTCTTAAATTATTTAATGATTCTACTTCGTGCAAAAGTCTTAGATCTAAGCATAAAAAATATTGAGGAAGAGTGTTAAGGTAGGATTAAAAATTTGAATTTGTGATATTTTTCATTACCAGAACAAGAAGATCATTCTTTGCGTTTGAAAATCAGTGTAGAAGTTACTTTTGATTCCTTGTAAAAATTATCATTTTTAAATAAGCAAATATGTTTTTCTAGTAAAAAAGACTTAGAACAAAGATAAGGAAGAAAATATAATGTAAATATTCACTAAGTATTTACCAATAATTTAAAAAAAATTTATGGATGAGTGTTGGGTATACATATTAATCATGAAATTGGCTCACTTTGAGATGCAATAAAACTATTTTGTGTTAGATTTCTGAGCATTTTAAAGTAACAATAACAAAATCATTCTGTTTTATTCCCTATATAGTGTTTCTATTGAATATTTTGAAAAGTCAAATTAATTGGAAATGGGAAGTGTAAAAATTATTTAAATAATCAAATTATACGAATTTGTTTAATACATTATGACAACTTTTAAACAAATATGCATTACATTTTTTCATTGATATGCATTGTAATCAAAAATCGTATATATTTTTTAAAAAAATATTCACTTTTTTAGTAAAAATTCTGTGAAATGGATTGAGTGTTCTGATTAAATTCCGATTTAAGTTATTTTTAAAAGAAAGTTGCTTTTTCCAGTTATTAAATTAAGAATTTGTTTTCTATATTCTTCTAGAAGATATTTATTTCATGCTCTTGTTCCATGATAGTTTACGCATGAATAATTTTGATGTCTTTCTGTATACATACTAATCCAGTTGATTGACATTTTTTAAATTGCAGAATTCATTTAAACAGATATACGAAAAACGTTTATTAATCATTCTTTTTTAGTAATGAAACAAGAATTCATCATTCTAAAGATGCAGGATGGTTAAAATTAAAGTTCCACTTTGGCATGATTATGAAAGGAAAGCTACTGGATCAAATGTTACCAAATTTGGTAAACATTTAATGGAGGTCATGGAAATGTTTTTTCTGCCAAAAAAGTTTGAAAACTCATCAAAAGGGAAAAAATGGCTCTGTACGCAATTTTGTTAAACAAAATAGGATACTAAGACTTTGGTTTAAAATGTGTTTAAGCCTTTCTGAAACGTGTTGCAAAAAGCATATTCAATGTGGCGTTCAGCATTTTCTGAAAGTAAGTTAAACTGCATAACTTCATTCACAGAAGTTACTATCATCATATAAGGAGGAATTCGACCTACATTGTCGAATGCGTACTACGTGTATTGTGATATGTCGTTGTAACGTATCTTTGCATACATCGACAGTTTCTAGCTGGTGGCTAGTTTTTTTTTTTATTTCTCAAAAGACATGCATTTGACCTCATTTAAACTATTACCAAGTTTGATAATATTTGGCTCAGTAATTTCCTTTTTATGACCAATTCAAATCCGAACTTGAATGATAACCAGCCGGAATTTTATTCTGTTTAGAGAACCATATTTCAAAAATCAGCTTTCTCAAACTTTGGAAAGATTAAAACATTGCAATTCCTCAAATCTTGAAAGCTATTTCCTTGTGAGGATTGTAATATTTTCTCTTAGTGTATTTTACTTATGACGTTTGAAACGGCTTCAGTCTATCATCATTATATGTCATAATCATTATCATCATTCAGTCTTTGTATATTCAACTAAAACAAAAACAAAAAAAATAATAAATTAAACACTGCAACAGCAGAATTTTTAAAGTCAGTGCTAGATCTCCCATATCAAGAATATCTTTCAAATGCAACATCGTTTGAAAATATTAACGACTTTCCTTGCCCACTAGATGAATGGGCGTCCCGCTCGTAACGAGACTCATTCGCTCATTCGGTGAGGTTCTTTCGCCTTGTAGAACACGCTCTTTCCTTGCCCTGCCTCGACTCAAGAAACAAAAAGGGACAGATCTTCTCCCAGAAAATCAATTACTCCTCTCAGAAAATCGGGTCAAAGTGAAATAAATAGACAGGAGACAGAGGGAGGGAGAAGAAGAGGAGCGGATCAAATCTTATATTTCATTGGACGAACCCTCTAGGGGTGCAAAGGCATAAAATTTTAGAAGGAAAAATATAACGGATAAAAAAATAAACAAAGAAACTGCTCTCCAAGAAGATAAATTTAGCAACGGGCTTCGGTGGTCCCCTCCTTTTCAAGGTACTATCACCTACAGCTGCTGGTGAAACATCTATCTGGCAAGAGGGTAGCCCTTCAACATTCGATTTTGACATAATTTTTAGCTCTACTTCTTTTTGTAGATGTCTTTTTCGTCCATTGATTTTGTCCCCCGACCCCCATCCGACCTATCTGCTCGTCAACAATCCTGCGGTTCGAGCTCCTGGATGAAGTCCTTCTCTTTTTATCGAACCATGTTTGACTACCCTTCATTTTGGCTTTCTTTTTGTCTTCCGTATTGAAGAAATGACGCAGAGTAATGAACTGTGAGCACTCTCAAGGCGGCTAACGAGTTTTTCTTTTCTTTCCCTCTTTCTTCAATTTCTTACGCACTTTCTTTTATTTTTACAGCTGCTTCTACAAGTTTTCTTTCTTTTTATTGCCTTCCTGACTTCTTTCTGAGTCTAAATTTTGACTATTCATTCCTCAATTTATTTTGAAGGAGATGATGAAAAAGAAGCAGAAGTGGGAGGTTCTCAATAGTGCCTATCTGATAAGAATAAAATATACCATCACGATTTCAAAATAAGTAAAAAAGAAACCGTGTTTCCTTTTTCTGAATGTCATGTTTCTAAAGAATTAGAGGTCTTCTGCATCTGAATTCGTACAATCAACAGAAATTTATATTCAAAAGAAGCCGTCTCTTTTGAATGTGAAGAGATTTGCAATCAATTCTCTGTACATAATGTGATGTCAAAAGGATAAAGAATTTGCATGCTGTTTCATTGCAATTTTTAGATTTTTTTTTGGAATTATTTTCTCCTTTCACCATGGCTTTAACTGAATCTTTTATTTTATTTTACTCTAAAAGTGTAAAGAGTGAAATATTATTATTATGATAATTAATATTTATGATATTTAATAGTTTATGATAATTAATATTTAAATAATTTCCGCTTACTGACATTTTTGATTTCATATAATTATGCTGAAAGTAGGCACTCTGGCAATTATAGTTAAAATAACTACTGTTGTGATATTTTAAATAAGTAATGAAAATTCTTCATAAATTATGAATAACATTTATAATTTAAGGGGCTAAATAAAGAGCACAAATGGCTAGTTCCCATCTTACATTCTATATATTTTGTTATTCAATGAAACTCATTTTTATCATTAAAGACAAAAATCATTACCTAAAAAATGAAAAAAATGAAATGTATTCAATTAATCACTTACACAAAGTACTTATCTGAGTTGCATTTTGTTATTAATTATTTGCATGATATGCATAGTATTTAAAAGGTGCAGTTCATAATATTATAAAGGATTTTATTAAGAATATACGAACACATGCACATTATGAATAATAAGTTTTATAATTATTTATTTCCTAATTCTAGTTGGAGTTTTAAAATATTATAGAAGTATTAACTATTTGCAATTTTTTCTATACTTATTACCTAGTTCAATTAAATTTGTACCGAGACAAGTTCATTTTATTTATAATTTTCGAACACAGATTATTTTTGAATATTGATGAATTCAAAACCTAACACAATTACTTTGATACAGAGTAAGTAAACTTTTATTTAATCCGAGGCATTTTGATGGGAAATCATGCAAATCGACTTGAAGGCTTTATATATCTGAGTCTTATTGCCATGAAATTTACTCGTATTAAATCTGCGTTAAATAAAATCCTTTATATAAGAAACCTTTTTAGTTTCATTGCACTAATGTAGAAATTCAATTTCGAGATTTTACGAATAAATATCCTTTATATCACCGCGAGTAATGCGAAGTTTAGTAAGCAGTTTTTAGCTTTATGTATGTCTAATTACCTATATTTTCATACCTTTTCTGTATGCCATGGAAAAATCTTGAAATCTCTTTGAGTTAGAAAAATGCAACTCGGTGTGCTGATTTTAAATTATTCTGTCTATCAAATTTTGAATAAAATCTAATTAAAAATAATCTTTTCTACTGACTTTTTAAATACAATTTAACACGATAATTTCAATAATAAAAAAACGCCATAAATATAATTTGATAAAAGCTTATTATCAAAATTTCAACCAAATCTATCAAAGTGTTTGATTATCTTCAATTCTTTATCATAATTCCGTATGGTTGTGAATGTATTAACTCATACATTCAATGCCTTATAAATTTATTCTGTGATTTTGTGATTGCAACTGAATGTTCCTTTCAAATTTTGATTATAATCAGTCATCATCGAGGGTTTAGGATCGATACATATAATAAAAACCATCGCTTCACACTAAAGATCTATATTTGCGTTAAATACTTTCCGATGCCACATAAGACATTCTCGTCTTTATCCACGGTTCACTCTGCTATGCTGGGAAAGTAGAAAAAACATTTATTCTAGATTATGCCAGAAGATTCAAAGAGATCATTTCTGCTGATTGACTATTGTTATGCACAGATTTTCTGACGAGAAACACAAATAAAAATTATATATATGTTACCATATAATATATCAAGCTTAGAAACTCATTGAAATTATGAGGTCAAATTTATTGGACATATATCATATTTAAAATTTTATATTTTGCAAAATAGAAAATATGAGTAAGGTATTATTGTCTTATCAATAAATAAATAAATACCTGAAATAAAAATAATTTTTAGAATAGGTCTTGCTTAAATTTTGATAAAATATTGCCTCCTATATGTATGTAAATGCACATGAATTTTGTTTGTGAATGTTTTAATTTTGAATTACAAATTGACACGTTTTCTTTTTTATGCATTGTTTCGGCCCTTATTTAGCATTTTGTTCCGATTTAGGAAAACATTTTGGATAATGCATTTTACAAATAAGATCTATGTAATTAAAAATTATTCTTTCCGATATATTTTGGCCGTAACGATTTATAAGAAAAACAGCACATTTTACGGATGGTTCGATAGAGGAATAATTATGACATAAAAAAGCTTCAAGCTTTACTATTAAAGGTATTACTGAAAAACTGTAAAATACACTCGACATTCAATGAAGTAGTTGCTATAAAATTTGCAAACATTGATGGAGAACATATTGAGAGTTTTATAGACAACTAAAGCTAGGATGCTCAATCCGTCTTCGTTTGAGAAACGACTTATTTAATACTTAAGTAGAAATGACTTTTCTTTCTCTCACCTCGGATGAAAAGGCAAAGTATCTATTTATTTGAACAGTAGAGACTTTTAAAAGATACCGACATTGAAAGGCGGTCTAAAAGCTCAAAACGTTTAAAGTACCCCGGTTGAGAAATCTTCTTTTTAATCTGTGATTGCTTTTATATTACTCGAATTATTTTTATTCCTTTTTTTTAATTATCCATAAAATGTCACATTTTTTCATAAACTGTTTTGAAATAAGTTATTTTGAATTTATAAATTTTAACTGAATTTATCTTGTATATATGACAGTGCTCTTAAAAATACAGACTAATATTAATATTAGAGCATTTCTGAACAACGATTAGCATTCTAAACAAACAAGCCTCTTCGCTTAGTAAAGCATTGCTTAAAGGTTTTTCTTTTAATTTAATTTTCTAAGGCATTGCTTACAGACTACTTTTTTCCTTCATGGTTATAAAATTGTTTAACAGTAAATAAAAAGCAACTAAGCAATTGCTAGAACAGCTCACAACATATTCATTTCTATCTTTAAGTTTGCTAATCAATTCCCGTAATGAAAGCTGAATTTAAATATATACGCTTTATAAAATATATATGTTTTGTAACGACAATTATTTTTATTAGCAACTAATAATTTATCCTCACCGAAATGTATAACAAACTTAACAATAAAAAATTACCTTAGTTTCTTCTAAATTTCTTTAAGCAATAAAAGAAGTATTTTGGAAATAATCTTGTAATTCTCAGTGATAGTAATTATCAAAGGAGTTACCTGAGCCATAAACATTCTTCACCTGAGCCTTAAACATTCTTGAGGGAGGTTTGACCTTAAATTAAAATTTTAAGTATCTCTATATAGTTTTCTATTATAGTATATATATATATATATATATATATATATATTTCTATTGCAGTATATATATATAGTGGATTAAGCACATTTATATTGTTTTCTATATTTAAATTCAATATCTAACTTCAATCACTTGTTTATGTCAGAAAGAGCAGACATTCCTTGCATTCCCCTGAAATATTTTCTAAATCACTACATACGTTTATGTGTGCGCGCTCCAACCTATGAGTGTATATATGTATTCTGAAAGGGAACAATTCGTACTTTTTTCAGCGTATTTTTACAAAAACATGGCCCAAAAGTCCATTTTTATAATTTTTTAAAAATAATAGAAAAAAATATATCGTAACAAAAATAATTTCCTATTTTAAAAGCCATTAGAATTTCTTACAGATTTTTTTTTTAAAAAAGAAAATGAGTCTCCATTAAAGAAGAAATTAATCATTTCTAGAAACTCAATAACCGAGCTGAAGGCAATTAATTTTTTTTATCGGATTTCAATTGTGATATTCCAATTTATCCTTAGATACAATAGAAAAAGCAATGATCCCAAAGGCACCACTCGCCGAAGAAACAAAGAAAGGCGGTCATGAAGCAATAATTGTTATTCATTTTTGGTTTCAGTACGACAATTCATTACGGATGATCTAAATAATTGAAATAGCATTTAATTAACATTCTAAACATTTTTCATATGTAAAAGAAAAAAAATATATTATTTGGTTGCTTCAATAAACCTCTTTATTTAAATGAATCTTGTTATTATCATTCGCTGACAATATTTTGCACCTTTCATATTTAAAGCTTAGTTGATTTTAGACAGTTGTGAATCTGAGCTTATAAGCATTGTTTAGTTGAGATGAGAATTAAAAGAAATCAATGTGTAGAATGATATTGTTGACTCAGAGGTGTTGTTATTAGAAGTATTATTTCATGTTTAATTAAAGCATCTCCTTCAAAGAAAACAAAAGGCAACATAATCATAATATTATGCTTAATTTCTTTATATATGGAATAGCTACTGGGCATAAATGTCTACCTTATTGTCTTGCACATCATATGCTTTAAAAATAAATATATAAATTTGAGTTCATTGGGACATTCATTATGATGATAAGGTCTTGACTTTGGACCAAGATTTCAGATTAGAAACCCGATTCCACTGAAGAACTGTCTTGTAAGGGGGCCTCTTGCACTTTACGTCTGTTACTCGCTGTTCTCAAAATGCCAAATGTCCTCCCGCTGCTGTGGTATGGCGTGGAGAGGGTGGGGTGGCAGCTCAGGTGTCGTCCTCGTCATCTAACCATGGTTCAAAACTACGAGATCCGTCCCAAAATAGCCCGAGTGTTGGTTTACAACGGGGCGTTAATATAAGTAAACTAAACTCAATTCAAATCTATTGTGGAAACTGGGCACTTATTCGCCTTTATGTAAAATTAACTGCTGCACACATATATTTATATAAGATCACAAAAGTCTCAAAATATTTTAGAAATAAGGAAAAAAAAGTTTAAAGTTTGTTTTCAAAATTTATTTTAAATAATTATATGATGAGTGGCAATGCTAATGACATTGAACGGCAAAAGAATACCAATAAAAATGGGAAAATACTGCTGAGTTAAAGCCGACCATCTTAGAATAGAGGGTTAGTTCTTTTATAATTTTAAAAAATCTCCTTATTTAACAACAATATATCTTCCTTACATAATAATTTTTCTTTCTCAGTCTTTTTTCAATTTTTCTGAATGTCACGTTCTTGTTTTCGTATTATTTTTTGTGTGTTTCAAGCATTTGGCATTAGGTCTAACTAATTAGAAAAAGGTATCATAATACAACATTAGCCTCTTATTAATATTTGATATTTCTTTAATAATCTTATCCCCATTGGAGATGTTGGTGTCCTAGCTTAGGGAAAGTGCGTCTTCCCCGTGATCTGGGCGTTCCGGGTTCGAGCCTTGGTTCGGTCGTGGTATTTCTTTCTTTGGGTTCTATGTGTGAGATGTGTGAATGACTCCCTCTAGTGAAAAGGTGTTGTGCAAGCGAATGTGTGTGTGCATCATCACCATCTAAGTGAGAAGTCAAACTTCTGGCTCCAGGTGCTCAGGGGTAATTACCCTCAGAAGCTATTGCATCCCATTTCCGTGTTAACATGGGCAGGACATCATCATCATTGGAGATTTTTCTAATATGTTGCTTTTCAGGTTTTTTTCTGTATTATTCCTTGGCGATAATACTATTTTAGGTCAGAAGACTGAAGGATGTTTCATATCACTAGTTTAAATTTTTATTTTGTTACAGTATTATTTTGAAACATTTTATTATATCAATTCTTAAAAAAAATTGTTTCTGCAAAAACGTTGAAAAGTTTCTTTTGTTAACAGTTAAGGCTCATAATTTTCTTGCAAGCATTGCCATTTTGTTGACAGAAGTTTCTTGAAAATTGAATAATTTGAATTTCAGATGATTGATTTGCCAAAATAAAAATTTTATGTGTGCAAGCACACAATAAACAGAAAAACTGATTTATAAAAAGATTTTAATATATATTTGGGTATAAGAATATAAATGAGGATAGATTTTTCTTCCTTTATTGTCATCAGCTCCCTTTCTTTTGAACAATCTTTTATGCTTCGGTTTTCAAAATAGTTGCACAGCATGGTTCCCCATAAAAAGAATGGATATATGTCATTTAGCACAACTTAATAAAAACGAATTTCTGTGATAAGATGGTCGAATTTATTTTCTGTGTGCATGGAGAAATACAAATTTGTGATTTATTGTTGTTAGTAAGAGAAAAATGTCAAAAATAGTTGTGATTCTGAAGTGTTTTTTTTTCGTTTATAGCTTAGTAAATGACACTTGATAAAATATCGATGCCAATTCAATGGGAGATTTCTTTACAAGAAGATCATTAAATTTACAGAGACACCGAGGTTAGAATATTAATCTGGTTTTTCTGCCGAAAAAATCTGTTTTTCGAAAAAAAAAAAAAATGTAAATCCAAACGTAATTTAGAATCTGATTTCGGTAGCTGCAGACTTTTGATTTATGGAAACATACTGCCAGTAAACACATCTTTCTAACCATAATTAATAATCTTTTATCTCATCAAAACTTTAAATTTGTATGGCAAAAATATATTTATTTTAATCTCTAGATTTGTTAAAATTTTAAATGCTACACCAATATTGCTTTCATTTCCATTTGGCTAAAGATTTCTACAGATGCTTTTAATGTTTAGATTCATCTCATACACAAGATGTATCAGGTGAAGATTTACCCAACTTTAGTAAAACTCATTAACATATTTTTATAAGGAAAATTTTGGCGAATGTATTAATTTATTATACAATGTTTTTTTTGTTTTGTGTTATTTTACGCTGTCAATAATTGGAGGCTGTGACAGTCAGTACGGAAGATTTAATGCCAGTCACGAGTAACTGACGTGGCCTGAACAAACTACATATCAATCACCAATGATTGATGTGTTTGCAAGTAAAGGTTATCTAGTAAAACCAGTCTAACATAAATATTGTTTTAAAAATAATTTATATTGGGGCACAAAGAACATTATATGCTTACAGATTAATTTGAGATATTTGAAGTTGCATGCGTATGGAAAATGGTTAATGCAGTTTGAGAAAAAAAAAAGATTATTTAGCGTATGTTATTCATTAATATTTGCTTCATAAATAAATACCGAAAGCAAGTATGTTTTATTTTAATTTATTTACATGGCATAAGTGATAATGATATTTATAAAATAACACTATTCACAATCAATAAATAAAATCTGATACACGGAATTTCATTAACTCATTTGTATTAATAAAAAGTAAAAAGTAAAAGTCTGAAATAAAAAGTAAATGGCATGAGTTTATATACAGACATAATTCAACTTTAAAATATGGTGTCTGAAACACAATGTGAAAAGCAATACAATTATTGACAAGGCACATCATTGAATTAAAATGAAAACAGCACAAAACAATGTTGTCAATTTACAGAGTAAATGGGAAGTTCGAAGAATGCTTATCTTCAATTTCACATGCTAACTGGATGGGTAAGTTTTCACTATCTTTTTATTTTGTGTTTATGTTTACGGAAATTTTCATAAAAAGCTGTAGTTTTTTATTTCAAAAGCTCACATAAATTGTGGTATGATTCTGCCACTGACATTATCCAGTAAAAACTCGCAAAAAAATATTTTAAAAAAATGCGTGCATTGCTAAAAAGTACACACGCACAGATGTATGCTAACAGATTAATTTTGAAATTTGAGAATGCCACAATAAGTATCTGAAAGTTATATTTATGCATTGCATTGACTATATGAAATTATAAAAAATAGATATATGCTTAGAAGTTTCAAATGCATACTTAATTGTAAATAACGAAAATGTGTTTCTAAGAATTTAACTGATTTAGTTGTTGAGTTCCAGCTTAGACAAAAATACATGCTAATATTTGAATTAAAATAGATAAAAATATTAACTAACTGATTTTGTACTTAATATATATAATACTGCTCAGTAGCACTATTATATATTTTTCCTTCGAATGCTATTAATATTATTTATTAATGAATTTTTAAATTTTAAATTTCATCTCTATTATTCTGTAAAGTATTGATTGTTCACTATTTCCCATCATTGGAAAAATAACAATATTTAACTTATATCGATTTGTCTGATTGAGAATTTAATGTTAGAAAAAATATTATTTAATAAACAAAAATATAACACTATTTCTTCATAAATAGTTATATAAAAATATTAAAATATCATTTTCAAAACAGCAGTTATGAAAAAATATTAGGGTGGCCTATAATTTTTTCCCTATTTCTAATATGAAATGAATACACAAAATTTAATGTTTAAGATATTATCTATTTTGTTAAAAATATTTGCCCTTTTGCTCTGTTACCTTCTTCCGTCTCTCAGAAAGCTTCATTATGCTTGTTTTCTCAAAACTGTTGTGTTTTGGACAAGAAATAATCCTCTAGGTGCTCATTTATTTAGCTGATCGCTTATCGTGATGATAATTTTTGAAAGAAAGAAATTTTAGGGAGCTTCTTAAGGTTTGTTTTAAGATGTAATAATCATATTTAACGAGGTCCGAAGAGTATGCAGGATGCGGTAAAACACCCCAGCCAAACTGTAAGAGCTTCTTTCTCACGACTCACATATATTATGTGGTCTCTTGGTGTCATGAGGAAAAATAACTATTCGTAGGTTCATTGATTCTGGCTGTTTTTGCTATGACAGCTTTCAACTGATCCATTTGATGGCAGTATTTTGTAGAATAATCATTTCACGTTAGTATTCATTATTTCACTTGAGGGAGAAACTCATAGAAAATAAATCTTTCAAATCCCATCAAATGGACAAAATAACTTTTATGTGGTGGGATCGCGACAGTTGAAATCCTAATGTCCATACACCAAGTGCATTTTCTATGAACAATTTCATATAAAATCCAAGTTTCATCTCCAGTGATAAGCCTCTTTAATGCAGTAAATGTGGTACTCATGTTTAACGTTGTGGATAAAAGTCTTAAGAGACTGTAAACATACTGTAAAAGAACTCTGTAAGATTCAAACTGATGGCATAAACATCTAATTGGTAAGCCTGTACGTTTGCGCAAGCAAAGAAAAGACCATTCATAGTGTTACGAGAAATAAACTTTTGGGACACCCTTATATACTAGCTCATATTTCGAAAAACCTCAATTTTTTTCCAGGCTAATTCTTACATTTAAAGAAGAATTATACTATCTTAATTACTTTTTGTTTTATTAAAACAATTGTAAGTAATAAAATTTTATTGACGGCAAACTTTAATACTCGTAATAATAAAAAACAATTGCCTGCATTCGAAACCATAACGGGCATTAAAGGTTTATCCCTTCTCTTGATATTATGTAATTTCCATGATAACAAGCGTATATTTAAATTTCGAAACTGTGAACAATTCTTTGAATGATGAAAGAGACCAAAAATATTACTTGTTTGATATAGTGCGGATGACAGAACTAAAAAGAGAGGGAAGACTTTAAGCGTTTTATACAGTTCTGACATAATATGAATTACTGAACTTCCTCATATTTACAAATTTCTTCAGTTGGCTCCTACAGAATGGGGGGAGCTCTTTGTACTTTATTTCCTTGTTTACGAAACTTTTGAAAAATGAAGATGGAGTTAATACATTCTTACCAACTCCCTAATTAATGGGAACGTCACGCTCCTGTTAAGTTGGACCTTAGCAGGTGGTACTTAACAGAGAAACTTCTAGTTTGAAGTATTCTTCTTTGTACTTTAAATTGTGTTGACAATGCCGGCCAGCTTGTACAAAAATGTATATAGTTCTTGTTTTGCAGTTAATGCGCGTTTTTAGATATTTTTCAGCATTTCTTCAACCAGATTAGGTGAGAGATAGAATGATGGAAGAAGAGTATATCAAATGAGAAAAGTTAAAATGATCATTTATTGTATATAATGTAGCAATTATTTAATAATTACACGCGAATTTCTGCTTTAAAATATTACAATAATTAAAATGGTAATCTTCAGTTCCTAAAATTAGTTCCTATTTTACTTATTATGTGCATTTATCTATATAGCTTATTCAAATTTTTAATCGTTAATAAAATGAGTTTTTTTCATCCACTCAAGTTGAAATAAGTTTTTTAAACTTATAATGGATGATGATGTTAATACCGTTTCTTTAAAATGTTATTAAATTAAATTATTTTTATTACTTTATTTACAATTTTAGCAGTTTGTGATAAAAATTGAAATCAGCAGGCTGTAGCTCAATAGTTAAAATGCAAGGATTTAAGCCTTTTTCACGTGAAAGCGATGAATGCGAGTTCAATTCTTACAAAAATCAATTATTTTTTTGGTACTTATTTCTTCATACGTAATTCTTTTGATAATTATGTAAAGAGCATTTTCCTCGTTGACCTATTGGCATTGAATTACATTTTTTTATATTGCTTGTTCCATGTATAAAATTAAAACGATGATTCACTCTTAACTTTTCTATTTATTATTACTTTTTTAATATTATTTTATTATTATTATTACTTTATTTTATCATTATTACTTTTTTAAAATCACAGCTAGTCATCCCATGATCACAAAACTATGTTTGTCTATTGTGGGATTATTGTCCTGGCTGTTATTCTTATTATCTTTCTAAACATTCGCATAAGAAAACAGCGGCCAACAAATTTCAAAGAATCTTCAAACTGTTGGCAAAAGACTAGAAACCGTTTTCAATATTTAGTCAATATTTGTTGAGTTTCCAGGGTATTGTAACATTGTATTAAAATTACTATCCATAATAAGTCTTCCACTAATTACCTTGAATTCGAATATAATGTTATATAATGCTGAATTGAGCTATTTCTCCTCATATGCATGTGTTGCATACGTCTGAAAACCTAGAAATATTCAGGGAATTTTCCAAGTCCCTATATTATTTACAGTGTCATCGGGGAAAGTATGCTTTTTATCATTTTTTATTCCGGTATGAATTCATATGCTATGTGTCCTTTGCTCGGCATGATCCATCTATTATGCCACTTCATAGTCATGTATCTTCAAACTTCTTTCTTTAACATTTGTAATGAATTTGGGACTACAATATTTATTTGGTCTTTCTGTGCAGCCTCTCTTGCATAACCATATGTCCTCTCGTTTCTATATATTCTAATTTGAGACTCAATCCAATTTAATTCAAGCTCTCTTTAGTTTATTTTTATCTACACAATTTTTAGAGACACAATATAGTTTCCTTTTCAGAAATTACATTATCCAGCTTAATATTTCATTAATTATTTTAGATCACAGCTGAAAAATTACCCATTGCTCATACAGCGTTATAATTAATGAATATCGTTTATATTATTAACTCAGTTGAGAAAAATATTCAGTATATTGATTTCGATAAAGAAGACGTAATTTTTTAATAAAAAGACCATTAAAATATTTACATTTTTTTATATTGGAAAGTAATAATGCTGCTTGCTTTAAATCTTGGAAAATAAATATGAACTTTATGCTTTTTAACTTTTGAATTTAAAGACTTCGCGCAGTCTGTTTTTGTCGATAAACTGAAAATCCCTTTTTAAATATTTATGAGATATTTATTTATTTCTGAGATTGAAATATACAACAGAAAGTTTCTTTCATATTAATTAATTTAAATACTTTAGAAAATTGTACCTTTTTCCATTCAGATTTATCTCAGTAGTTTTATAAGATTTCTAATCTGTCATTCAGTAATAATCCTAAAGTTTTTTTAGAGTTTTGGCATATTCTTTAAAAAAGTTTCCGATGGTCTTCATATCTGCAAAACGGAAAAAAGGAAGTTGAACGGCAATTTACCTTAATTCATATGAAACATAACCTTTTTCCATTGTTAGTTTTAATATATATATTAGAAAGTGCCTTAGGAAAAGGGTTTGGCTTGTACGCAGATATTAAAATATTTATTAAAATATATTTAATTCAAAATTTAATATCATAATAAGATTATTGAAAGAATTTTAAACTCATTTTTCAGCATTTTTTGCAGATAATCTTGTTCATATTAAATTGTCAAATACATTTTTAGTGCTTTTCGTATTGTTGTAAGCCATTTTAGAAACACAATAAAGACTTTTATTTTATATTGACAAGAAGAAATTAGTACTTGAAGTTGTTGCTAATATTAGTTTTTATGTATGCACAAATACATATTGTAACTACATCTAAAATATACAATAAAAACTAACATATTTATATATGTTAGTTTAGAAATGATGGTGGATAACTGATGGATAATCACAGAGCTCCGAATATAAAGACCTCCACGTATTAAACACAGTTCAGGGGGTCTAAGCATCTTTAAAAAGGTATTTGGATTTATTTTAACTTTAAAAACAGACTTTCAGCTTCAACGTTTAAAAATCGTTAATGTTTCTTTTAAACTTGCAATTTAAATCTACTTATTTTTCAATGAGTCTAAGATATTACAAATAATTTTTGGTCAAAAAATGTGGATGGTTTTTGGTTGATGAACAGTGGAATGGAGTAAAGATTATCTATTCTTCAAGCAACGAATGTAATATCTTAAAATATTGCCTCTTTACACGATAAAAAATAATATATTTTTTAAAAAGCTATTAAGTTTTGCATTTTAATTTATAAAAAATGCCTCAAGGGTAAAAAAAAGCAGCTTTTATTCTCACATTACGTAACTTTTGTTTTTAGGTTTTTGATAACATCTACATTCTACATTTTTGTTGCTTTAGGATATAAAGTTTATATCTAAAAATTATGCATCACCTTTTAGTTTCATATTTTACAAAAAAAATCAAAACAACTTTTTCTCAAAAACAAAACTCTTGGTAAGACAACAGAAAATATAATATTTTCTGTCAAGAAAATAGGAATTCTAATGCACTAAACAATTGAAAACGAGAAGTGCCTTCGCGTGATTCGTCTCCCTGAAGAGAAATGCCGCAATTCTTTAACACAAGTGAATGAAACCTGCAATGAACGAGCGAAATACAAACGAAGCGGCTGGAGGATAATGGTATGAATATTAATGAATTAGAAATATTTCGTTGTGATGGCACAGAACCAAACAAAGGCAGAAAAATGATATTATTCGGAGCATTGAGCTTATCCTTCAGCAGATACTGAATTAATTCATTTATTTCCTTTATTTCAACTAGCTACAATTTATCTGAATGCTAGAGAAAGAGACGATTGGATTAGCATCATTCTCTGGGAAATTCAGCGAGAAATGTATTGTTCTATTTCAACTAAGAATTTGCCAGAAAGCATTTGAAGTAAATACAAACAATGAAGTTAAAATTGATCTTTAACTGAAATAAACTAAAAAGACTTAATACCTTTTGGATGATGCCGGAACAATCAGGAAAATATCAATGTTCTTTATGTTCTACTATTATATTTATATCAATGTTCTTTATGTTCTACTATTATATTTATATCAATGTTCTTTATGTTCTACTATTCTATTTATATCAATGTTCTATAAAAGTAACCATTGCGAAATAATTCGAAACATGAAGCGCTTTAATGTCCACATTTAAGGCTTTATACACCTAGTAATTGATGAGAATGCCCAACTAATAGTTAATATAATTGTTATTCCTTATAATTGTTATAATTGTTATTCCTTTTTTAATTAAATATATAAATGTTCTAATTAAAAAAACACAAAATCAGCATTTAATTGAAACAATCCAATATTTTTTTTAAGTATTTATCGAAAACATATTGTAACCCAAGACTGAGTAAACACTATGATTAATAATTTATTAATACAGGTAGCGATACTTCTACCAGACAATTTAGAAAAGGAAATAATTTTATATAATACCAAATCAGTGAAATAACTGTAGTATTAATGTCTGAAAATATAAAATCGTAATCAAACATAGCAATGTGTCACTTTCTGATATATGAATAAAATTATTTCTTTTTAAGTTTTATAAATATAAAATCAAGCAATCACAAGCAATTGAAAAGCATTTCAGTTAGGTTTGAATGCAGAAGTTATGAAATATTGAACTTAAGTTGCATGTAATGAATTTGAGCAAACCTCTACTTCTAAAATTTAGAAATGAATTAGAAATACACAAAATTTTTTGCTGTTATGGGATGGTTACAGTCTACCAGAATCCATTAAAATGCATAGGATGGAACTAATGTCTATGTTTCTTTTCAATTTATAGTATTTATTACAAATTCCAGACAAAATTGAACTCTTTTTCCCTAGGTTTGATTTATTTTCTATATTTTTATTCCCCTCTTAATATCGGTACAAATAAATTTTTATTCATATGAAAGTCATATCAATCTACGTTGAGTCCCAGCATTTTTTAAATCAATAAAAATCTCATTTAGAGTAAACCGGAAATAAAATAAAAATATGAAGTAAATTACTATAAAAATGTAAAACCTTCGCATATTAAGGAAGAAAAAACAGATTTTGGTTCAAATCGATGGAATAGAGCTTGAAAAAAAAAATAATAATAGAAAGGGAATTTTATATTTAAAAAATCAAAAATTGTATTTCTTTTTTTTTTCAAAAATTGAAATAATTGCATTTAATTGTTATTATTTCCAAAATTTAAAAACAATAAAATTATAAGCATTTGAAAACTTATGAAAAAAATATTAATAAAAAATATATTTTATTAATAATTAAAATAGTTGTATTATTGCACGTTTTATTGATTTATTTTTGGGAAATGATTTGTTAAAAAATACTTTAACTGATGATACAGGGTTTTAAATTATGCTTAAAAAGCCTTTTTTAAAATTATTTTTATTCATTATCTCTAATTTTGAAAAGGATTAAAATCTTCCTACGTTTTTGTGACCCAAAACAAAACAAAATCATGATACAATGCAAATTACACATTCTAAATAGTTAAGAAAACCATTATTAAACAATTCTGACATAATCGAGGCAATGACTAATCTGGGGAAATTAATAAGCAATTTTTCGTACCGCGTTCCAATTTCTTCTCATCAGTATATACAATATTCGTCAAATTAGTTTGTTTTTTTTAAATTTATTATCTTAAAGATACATGTCGAAACTAAAATTTATTATTTTACTATTAAGCAACAATTTCAAAATTTGTAATATAAATCTGCAGCTTTTCCTTGTCTATCGTATGTTAGATGCATACCTTATTCATGAAACGTATAATAATTGAGAATTCTGCATAAAGTTCGTGAAATAAATAAGTTCAATGCCGTGAGTGTACGATGAAACAATCAATAGACCTTGAAACAAATAAATAGAAAACAAACAACAAAAAACGCAAAAGTGAATTACACAAAAGCAGTAATAGCAGTAAATGGTAGCACATTTGTGTTAAACAACCACAACAGCGCATAATAAGACCAGGTAAAATTACGAAGAAAAAGAAACTTCATGCAGCTATTCACGTCGCTCCAAACGTCTGGTATTCTTCACTGTCATTTCACTTTCGCTCGATTCAATAACCGACTTCTTCCTTTTCGACTGGGTATTCAGCGCAGGACTCGGTAAAGCTACAATACTTAACTCTAAGTTCAACATATGGCTTCAATTCAGTAATTGTTCTAGCTCCATTCAAAGTTTGTGGTTCACTGGGCTAATCCAAATAACTGCAGACTGCTTCTCTCCAGCTTTGGTGCAGGCTGTTTATATAGTATAATAGCTGATACCCTGCTGCCGCCCAAAAAATAATATTAAATGCAATCTATCAATAACTTGGCAATGTTTTATTGAAATAGCAGGTATTGGTAGCCTGATGGTAAGGTCTTGGGTTGGAACCAGAGGGTTGCAATTCAAGCCCGATTCCATCGAAGAACCACTTTGTAAGCGAGCCTTTTGCACCTAAGATTAAATGGCGCAAAATCTGCACCCACTGGTGTGAACGTTTGGTGCGGGGGATGCCAGCTCAAGATTCGTCCTCGTCATCTGATTGTGGTTCAAAATTACGAGGTCTGTCCCAAAGTAGCCCTAGTGTTGCTTCAAAACATTACATTAATGTAATTAAAATAAAATAAAATAAATTCAAAATAGGATAAACGGTAAGATAGTATATAAAATACGAACAAACAAATATTCATATATTAGATTCGTGTATTTTTTTTTTAGAATCGTAAATTTGGCGTTTTTTCAGAATGATAACGAAGAAACTATTTATTATATCTCGTGATTCGTTTAATATTCTTTCAGAATTCCCAAATTCGATATTAGAAAATGTGATTAAAATATTTTCTTTTAAAATTGATTTGCCATAGAAAACATTTTTATGCCAAAAAATCGTTCATAGAATTGAAAAGATAATTTTTGAAAATTGAGATGGTGCAAAATAATTTGTAGACGATATTTTTGGGAGTCATTGCAAAAGACGCTAAAATTTAATTAAAATTTAAATCCCCAGATTTGATCACCTCAAAAATTACTCACATAATTTATAATTAAGTTGTTAAATCTGATAATGATTTGCATAGCATTTGCATACTATAGCTACAAAATATCAACCTTCAACTTGGATTAAGTCCCCTCTGCGAGTTATTTGGAGATTAATCCTTGGTGAATAGATGTTGTTAAGATTCATTTTTTAAAATCTCAGTTTATAGAACAAAACTATCCCTCTAACCAGCCCGTATGTGTAAAAAATAAGCTGATCAAGTTTCATCGCAAACAGACGAAGGGTTTAGGACGGCATTAAAGACATACAGACAAGCATTTGTTTTTATTTATATAGAAGATACAAAAAGTTCTCGAGAGATCTGCTTAATTTGACTCTTATTGCCCTTATCACCGAGTTTCCTAGAAATTTTCATTTTGTCTTCAAATAATCGGAAGTTTGTGGTCGAGGGTCATTGAGAAACTCTCCATGGCGATGCCTCATGGATAATGAACAGCTGACCAGATGAAGATCAATTCATTTTCATGAGTTGATCTTCATCTGGTCAGATTCTACCGGAGTTGAACGTAAAGTTGTATAAAAGTGTTAAACTAACTGCATTGGGATGCCATATTTCATTTTAGTATCTGTTTAGCTTGTATGGCGATTTGAATGTAAGTAGCAATTCTCAAACAAACATGCAGTTGATCACTATGTTTTCCCTCTTGCAGGATGTGAAATGCATATCATCATTTTCATAAAATATAATCGATTCACGATATCTGTGAATTCAATTTGTCAATCATGATTGCCTGCAAAGGGAAGCAGTTTTGCACATGAAAAAGACCATATATCCTCTACTACGCCATTGCATATGATTGCGATACCTAAATACTAATGTGAATTTAGGTTTTTTCAGGTACTTTTCACTTTTTGTGCTATGGTGGTATTCGAATTTCGCTGCATATTTTAAGATATGTTTGTTATTGAAATTAATACAATATTGTATCTCAGGTTACGAGAAAATAACAGAATCGACATACTTAATATTAATCTTTTTTTATTTCTATTTAAGGGAACACAAAGAAAATAATTTTTATGACTTCCACATTGAGAGATTTATTCCAATTTAAACTTTAGAAACGACATAAACTTTATGAATTTCATAATTGTGACTTGCAAAATTCATAGTTAAACAGAAAGAAAGAGCAGTTAAATGCAAATTTTAAAGCGTTGCTTCAAGTTCCTTAATCATTACACAAATGAAGATGAAATAAATATGTAAATCTTATTCAGATTAATTTAATTCAAACGAAAATGTGAACGAAAGGGAAAACAGTTGTATTTATTGTATGGAAGTTGCATTTGTAAATTAGTTGCATTCCTTTCTAAAACTTGCTTAATTCTGAAAAATATTTCATGAATAATCTTATTATAAACTGAATAAATAATTTCCAAGGTTTGTTCAGTCTGAATAAAAATCTCCCTTCAAATTTAAAATAAATGTTTTGCATTAAAGTTGAAGTCAACTCATGGAAAGGAAATTTTAATTCCACAACAGAATGTCAATTAGTTAAAAAGTAGTTATTTTCCCCTCAGATAGTATAAACATTTTTTTAAAGTGAATCAGCTTTATAATTTAATAAAATACTACATTTTAACTAGCATATTTTAATCCGCTAACTGGAATATTATGCATTGATTTTTTTATGCATTGAAAAAGAATATATCAATCTGCATTTCATGTAATTAATCCGTATTGTTACATATATTCTATTATACATGAATGATATGTATATTATGTATTGCAATAATAATATAATACATAAGTTATGCAAATAAAATGTATTGAAAAACAATATATCAATTTTTAACAAACATTTTAAGTAGAAATTGCTAGTAAACAGTGGAAAAATTTCCAGAATCGTCAAATTTTTACCCATAAAATGGTTTCTGTCTTAATATATGTATTTAATTCAAAATTATTTCTCTCCTAAATAGATGTCAGATATAATAATGCAGGCATTAATTTTACTTTGCTTCTTTGGGTATATACTGACTGGATTTTGCAATCAGTTTTTAGTTATTATCCTGATTTGAAGGAACTTCCTCTATTGAACACTTAATAAAAGTATACATGCTAGTGTATTTAAATTGCCTTTATGTGCTACTGGCTGATTGAATTAAACTGCTCCATCTATGAGTTGATATGTAGCTGTGTATTTGAGATAAAAATGATAAAGGCTTTCTATACGATTTATGATATTGAAATATAAATTAAAAGCTAATATATATATATATGAACGAAAAGTGTTTATTTTATTACGCTGTTTGTAAAATTTTCATAAGAAAAGATTTAGTGAATTATGTAAAAATTCCCAAAATAACATTTTGCCAAAATGTGTTATCTTTTACCATGCTATATCATTTAATTCAGTTTTCACTATTGCATGAATCAAATTTTCAAACAATTTGAAAAATATTTTAAAAATAGTTTTCATAATTTTTCATTGCTTTTAGTTCACTTATTTTAGAATGTTTCCTACCCATTTTTAACCAAATTGTTGGGAAACTATTATTGGGAATGCTTTCAAATTCATACAGATAATTAAAGTAACGCTAATTAATACTCTTTTGAAACTGATTGCATTTAAATCACATGACTTTTAGACAATTAATTAATAAAGGGGATTTTAATTAATGTCTCTCCTTACCAGGAGAGGTGACCGGGAATCGAAAAAAAGATACTGACTTTTAGTATATTAATATTGTTGTTTTATTAATCCTAAAACTCGTTGTATCCAAAAAATGAAAGAGCATACGTTTATTAAAAAATTATTTTGAATTTTATTTATTGCAATGAGTTATATATAGCCCAAAGTTAGAAATTAGAAAGACTTTCTCTGTAAGATACCACCTTTTCACTCGTGTATTTTGGAAACCGCAAGGTTATTTAATGGAAGTTTGCCTTCAAATTTAGCATGATGCATACGTTGTATGTAGTACCTTTAAAGCCATTCGCAATCACATTAATGATTAAAATGTTGATAGCAAATTATTTGTCTTGTTTAAAGAAAAGAAATTTTTGTAACATGAGAAAAACAACATTTTGAATTTAATATTTGAAACTGAAGATCAAGTTCGAAATATCTTTTTTTTTCTTTGCACAGGTACTTTAATAAGAATGGTAAGGACACATTCTCTCAAAATCTTCTATATACTATTTAAAATGAAAGTATATCTTTTTGTTTTCGCCTTTAATAATATGAATATAGTGATGATAGGATAAAAGTGTTTCTCTACTTTTGTAAATATTAAATTTAAAAAAAATATATAAGCTCCTCAGTTAACATAAATTCTTTTATAAATCATATTAGAAGTCATCTGTGAAAAAGTCATAAGATATTTTTTCCTTTAAGTTGAGCTTCAACAAAATAAATGCATTTATTAATAATACTGTATAAAACACAGTTGTAAAAGCTTCCACACAATAATACTAAACATTATCAAAAATTTTCAAAATTATTATCGTAAAAGATTTATCCTGCAATTTTTTTTATTTTCATTGCATTACTTTCATCTGCTCCCTAATATAAAAAACAAAGAAATTATGTAGAATTTTCATATTGCATTTATGCTTGAATCTCATTTTCAATTCCTTATTTCTTTTCAAATTATTTTATTTACTGCAATTTTTATTCCTCGATTTATGACATTATTCAAAGAAAAAAAAGCAACAGCACAAACATCTGTTTTGTTCATTGCAAGCATCGATAAAAAAAATTCTGTATCTTTCAGTTACAAAATAAATGAGCTTTGGAATCTGCCTTTTATTAGAAAAATACACACAAGAGATAAAAGCTCCTTCGTTATTTAATAGTTTTTTTTTCTACTTTTAGCTGCAAGATATAAATTTTGTTCTCTTAAAGTTCTTACCTTGATTGCAATAAAGGTTTATAATAAGATGCTTAAAGCATAACAATCATGGAAAACATAGAATAGCAGAAACATATTTTTATAAAAGATATTTTGTTAAGAACTGTTTTTCAGCACTTTTAGAAATTTATAACGAAGTAAAGATAAAATAAATAAGACTGAAAGTTTGATGAAATGACTTTTGCAATAAGAGACGAAGACAGATTTATAAAATTTATTAGTATATGAAGAAAATGGTGATATTTTATAAAAGATATCAATAAAAGCAGAAAAATGAAAAGAGCAGAATTATTATAAGTATTGATGTATATTTGTCTAACTGTTAAAATGTTACATTTTTTTCTGGTTTTGAAATTTACTTTTTTATAGACAAGCAAATCATTTTTGAACTGATGCGGTAATGTAACAAAATTTTTCATTATTCCCAGAAACATAATTTTTTCCCTACTTGTTCCCCTTTTATTTCCTTAAGGATTATTCTTCAGTATATAATTTGGCATATTTATATAGTTTTAAATTTGAACATCTAAAACTTAATTTATATTCTTTTCTTAAAAGATTTAAAAAATAAGTTAAGAAATTTAATGGTGCTTGAAACATGTACTAAATTACATAACAAACGTCAAAAACTGGCTTGCTTTTAAAGTTATTGAATAAACCATGGTTTTTTGAATTTTTTTGTCTTCAAATTAAGGGAGAAAATTGTTAATAAAAAATTGTGGCACCTTTATCTGATGAATATACTAATATGAAACAAAAACAAACGTAATGCGAAATAACAATGCAAACATAGCAGGATTGTCAGAATAAACAGGATTTAAAGAATACAAAATGGAAGCATACAATATTTTTGTAGAGATATACCGATTCCTTTTATATGAATTGAGTTACAATTTTTGTCTTTATTTGTATGATTTCTTTTTTAAGTATATGTGACCATTCTTTTCAACAGGTTAGTAAATAGTGTTGATTGTTAGACCAGATTATCTAATACGGTGTAATTCTGCTAAGTTTATCTAGAAACTTACAAAAAAAACTTTTTTTTGTTTACTAAAGTCTGGTAAACTTTTCTCTACCTTGTCTCATTCATCAGTTAAGTAAACCCATTCTTATTCGCACATATTACATCAATTGAGCATTTTCTAGAATATAAAATTATAATTAACTCAAGTATTCCTAACACAACTATTTGAGAGTTACAGGAGACTTCCTTTTTTCCTAAATGGTTGTGAACATCACTCTACCAAGTTTTCGCTATTTACGCTCTTCTTAATAAAGATCGCGTGAATTCGCAGATCGAGTTGTTAGGTTTATACTTCCAAATTAAAACATATATAGATAACAAAGGCATAAATCTTATAAGTTGTCATGGGGACAAAATGGTAGAATATCTATTACGGTAAACATGATTAATCCAGTGATTATGTATAATTACCACAGATCATTTATAATCACCCTAGTTGTTTATGAATTATCACCGGTAATTATACATAATCATCAGGTTATTACGTATAGCGTAATGTATTAATTTTTCATTTTTTGAAATGAAATATGATGAAGGAGCAAAAAACATCTCAACATCCTCCAGGCATCATCATTTTATGCTAAGTCTTTAGTGACAAACGAGTAAGGGAAAAAAATCGCATTATATTGGTCTTTAGGAAGATTAGGAAGACTCAATTTCACTTACAATTCATAAAATTTTGCATTTAAAAGAAAATAATTAAAACATTAGCTTTTATTGTATGATAGGCCATACTTGTAGATAAAATATAGCAGCTATTAAATTTAGAGAAATGTATTTTAATTGAAAGAGGGTTTTTTTTTAAAAAAAGTAGCTAGATGGGCTTTTTAGCAACGACGTTATATTGATTAGTCAGAAAATACACACACACACACATACATATATATAGGAGCTACTACAGTTCTCAGATGTATGGCGCCATGGTGTTTTATTAATCACGCGATGCTTCTCCACCATTATCGACAGCTGCGGCGTTGAGACTGTTAAGACGTCAGACAGCTCACGCTCTGTATCTTTTTGTGTGTTAAATGTTAGTTTAGTTATATTTTTTCCTTTTAAATATTAATAAATACATTTTACATTTTAATGCTGGTCGTTGCCTACCACCGCATTCCCATATACATATATATGTGTGTATGTGACTGAAACTAATGGATTGATGATAACGCATTAAAAGGAATTTCATTTGATCTTTACTACTGAATCGAACGTTTTATTTTAATTTGTGATTTTAAAATTATGTAATGCATGTGAATGTTTCCATATGAATGCATCTAATTCATGTAAATAAATTTGAAATTTGAATTATTTTCCAATCTTAAAATCTTGCTGACAAGTTAATAACAATATAATTTCTAAGCAAAATTTAATTTTTATTTAAATATTTGTTTCAAAGAATTCGTTCATAGAATAAAACATCAATTTTTCAAGTGTAATGTCCATGGATTTTACGAGCATCGCATTGGGCTTTTTTAAACTATTAGATGAAAATAAGTCATTCAAAAATTTTATAATTATGTACATATAATTATTATATAATTCGTAAATAATTATATAATCCACAGCTTCCTCTAGTGTTTCATAAAGTTTCAGTTGATTCAGGAAAAAAGCACTCTCCTAAAATAAAAATGTCATTTAGTTATTTAGAAAGAAAAATAAAATCGAAGGATTTTCTTCAAAAAAAGATGTAGCTCCGATTTTGTGGAAATTTAGAGTTGCATGCTTTTTAAAAAAATCTTTGTTCATTTGGTGCCAAAAGGATGTAGCTCCAATCTTTGTTCCTGCGTTTCTCAAAGGATCGAGCTGTCTGTCACATTTTTTTTTTGAATTTTTTAGATATTTTTGACGGCTTTCGTAAAATTTCAATAACTAAATCTGTCTCCTTTTTACAGCAAATCCTTCAATTGTTAAAGAAGTTAGAAAACCTTATCATTATCAATACTTTAATGATTAGGAATGAAATCGATAAGGATTTTTTCATCACATATTACTTTAAGATGACTTATTTGAATGTCATGAAATGAGATGAATCATTTCATGAATGCTACTGATATATATTTCTAGTAAATCTGTAAATGGTTATTCATTGATCTCTCGATTAGCTAGAATTCCAAATTTTGAAATTTGGTACTTCCCCTTTCGAATGCTTTAAAAAATTTTTTTTAATTAATAATTTTATTATTTAGCTTACATTTTCAGTCATTCTGAAGTCTGAACCAGTTTTCTAGTTAAAAAAATGATTAAAATATTCCATATTATAATTCCATATATAAGATAAAATTTCCAAATTAATTAATTACCGTTAATTATCAAAAACATAACAATGGACTTTTAAATTATTTTGAAATTCCATTATTATAATCACAATAAATGATAAATAAAAGTTAAAATTTCCTTATTATAATCACAATAAATTATAAATAAAAGTCTAAAAAATAGAAAATTCTTTCGAATAAAATTTATCTTTCACTTTTTTTTCCTCCAAATCTTGCTTTTGATAATGTTATTTCATTTTGAATAAATTTTATCTTTAAAAATCATAATTTATTCCTTCCCACATAGACTTCTTATTAAAATAACAATTTAATAATTTTTGAAAAAGTATTTTGTCATTTAATTCAACATACACTTTATTTATTATACTAATAATTAATTAGTTTTAATAAATAATTCAATTATTTAATTAACATGGCAATAAAGTAAATTCTTAGGTTAAGATTTCTCCTATTAATTTTTATTAAATACTCATATGAAATGGAGTATTTTCAACAAATACAAAAAAAGAAGTTCGAAGTATTAATATATTTTATATATTTCTTTTCGTTTTTACAAGAAATATTAGAATATTAATCAAAATAAGTTTATGTCAATAATTTAATTAAAACCCAAATAAACGTAATTAATTAGCAAGAATGAAAAATTCTTGGAATAATTCTTAGAATAATTGGAAACAGTTTAGTTAAAAAGTGCTGAACATTTGTTTAAGCTGATATTCGAAATTCATTTTCGAAATTATTTCTCAAATGAAACACAATTGTTAAAAACAGTGACAACGACTTAAATTAAAATAAAAAAATTATATCATTAAGAAATAGATAGATATTAGTGCTGTATTAATCTGATTAGTAGTTCTATGTTTTTAAAATTTACTGCTTTATTATTCAAATGTGATAGTTTAATTACTTGATAACATTCTGTCTTTTTTTCTCTAAAAGTTTTCTTTAGGGATATTTTTGTTTTATAAACGCAATTATTAATATTATATTTATATGCGTAAACATAATTTAAATGACATATAGTAATTAAAAATGCTTTAACACATATTATTTTATGACACATATTATTATTTATTATTATTTTTTGATTTAAAGATATGCACATCAATTTTGATAATTAATTGTTAAGTGTTGATAAACATTATAAACATGAGTCTTAAATTTTGCTATCTTAGCACATTTGCTGCTTACTGTTATAATGCAGTGAAGATTTTTTTCCAGAATTTATGCACTAGTAAAAGGAGCAAAATATAAATTTAATTACCAATTCCTGAAATACCAGAATTTAGTTTTAACAAAAACTTATTTGTAGTTTGAAATTTAAAAACTTTCATTAATTACTTTCTGTTGCCACTGTAAAGGACAATTAACGACTTCTAGAATTTCTAAATTTCCTACAAGAAGAATTTAAAACTAGGAAACGTACAAATACTGGCAAAAAATTAAACTTTTAGACAGAATTTTAACTAGTACAAATTTAGATAAAATTTCCAAATTAATTAATTACCAAAAATATAAAAAGGAACTTTTATATTATTTTAAAATTTCGAGAAATATTTTCTGAATGCCTTTAATTTAAATGCCGTGCAATTTTTTGTGAATGATTAATTTTAAATATTATTCAATTCATACTATTATTTCATACTCTCCCTATATATATTATATATCTTGCTCAAATTTTCAATGGTTAATGGTTTTATTCATCCACTCAAGTTTAAATATATTTTTTCAAAACTTGTTGTGGGCACTTGATGTTTATACAATTTTTAACTATTAATTCATTGATTTAATTTAATTAATTTTTAATACTTTAAATAGAGTTTTAGCAGCTCGTAATGAAAATTGAAATCGACAGTCAGTGGCTTAATAAGTAAAATGCAAGGAGTACAGTATTTTGCACTCGAAGTAAAAGAATGTAAATTCAAAACTTGAAAATTAATAATTATCTGGTTATTTAATTAATTACTGTTTAATACAGAAAAAATATTTCTCTTGTATAAGATAATTTGCAGGATATAAATTTATTAATAAATATCGCCAAACGCGAAGCAACTAGATCAGTGGAAAAAATTATTCTGTTTTAATATTGTGATTATGCCTATATGCATATACATATTGATATTAATTGCAATTATTTATTTCAAAATAACTAAAAAAAATTCTTTGTTGATTTAAGTAAGAATTGACTTTATTTTTTTGTATTAACTTTTTTGCTTTATTTTTAGTGAATTTCATTTGTGAAATACACTTAAAACCATTTTCATTGTTTCATTAAATATTTCATTCTTATTCATTATTTTATTAAATATATGGGTGAGTTTTATCCATTGAAAGAAACTAGAACTAAAAATTCTATTTAGTTTATGCGCAGTTTTGGAAAAGGGTAAGAATGTGAAGTTTTATAAACTTAAAAGTAAACATGTAAATATATTATTCAAAAGGCTGCGTCTTCCCTGATATTAAAGTGTGTATGTATTTATCATCTTGAGTATTCTAGAATTTATATCTATTTTATTCGTAGTAAATAAGGCTTGCGAATACTCATTTATGTTCAAATTGCATATTCCTTTTAAGGTTTCTCATAGAAGGAGATTTTGGTCAGAATAAATATGTATTATAAATTTTTCCGTGAAATTTTGAATTATGAATACGTATAATGATTTATTCTTGTGGAAGAATGTTAATTACAGGGGAAATATAGAATTTGAAGAGATTTTTGAAAATTTAGAAATTAAGTAATGATTTCCCATTGTTACTTTGAAAATTCTTAAAATATTTCAATAAGTAAGGCAAATTTTTCAATAGTCATGTACAATGTGGTAGCTAAGGTTTTTACTATATTATTCTGTACTAGAAAAAAGAATCGTCAAAACATTCTTACAATGCAATATTTAGTAATTATTACTTAGTTTTATTTAATTATTTTGAAAAGACTTTCACCGTCCATTTTCTGAGTGACTCAATTAATTGTTAACGGGCACATACATTTAATCAGAGAATTAAAATTAGAATTCTAGTTTGCTTTTTAAGGCAGATAAAAAACATATATTACAATGCAAAAGGAAGTACATTCTAACATTTGTCAGACAAATTTTTGTATTTATAATGGGCTTGAAATGTCCTTTATCATTGTAGGTCTCCAATTCTACTCTTTCATTCATCATGCCATCTTAATCATCATTAAATCTTATTCATCATCAACAACATCTTTCTATCAGATTTTTATATTCACACTGTAAAACAAGCATAAAAACTATATGGAAATTAAATTTATGGTATTTTGTATTTATATTTCCTGTTAACCATCTATGTGTTTTCATAATTAATGCATTTAAAATCACGCGAAAAATTATAATAATAACAAGAATTTCACTGTATTAAAGTTTCGTCAATAATCAAAAGTACAAAACAATATATATAAATATTTCTGTTTAAAAACTAAAAAGTAACTACATGAAAGAGATATTTGAATGTTGCAATATGAAACAAGCAGAAATATAAAGATAAATTAAATGTAACCATTTTCACTAGAGAAGATAAAATTAAATATTTAAAAAGATAATGAAAGTCAGAACGAGTAAGCAAAACTAAATGGATATTTTTAGTGCATGTCCTTGAGAGGCAACGATTTCTCCAAAACCTTAAACGTTCCTCCATTTTTCATTTTAATATCCTCTTGTATTCATAAGTTATTTTCTTGATGGGGATTTCTCTTTCAGTTCCTTTTTTTTTTTTCCTTTTTTCTGCTGATTCAGCTTCAAATCTAAAACTTATTCTGAAAGTTTCGTCATGATGATTTGCTCTAAAGATTAAAGATCTTTCTCATGTCCTTTCTCTAACAGAGAGTAACTTAATGATAAATTTGTCCTTTCTTTTGATTGTAAGGATCCCTTTTTTTCATCTTTAATTTTCATTTTCAAGTTATTGCTTTTCAATATTTTAAGCATTTAACATAAACTAAGCATCTCTTTTATTATTAAAATCGAATGATTGCAGGCACATGTTATATTAGACCTAGAATCAGAATCAATCTATAACAATAGCTTGATAATTTAAGACCGTAGACAAAAAATAGAAAATATAGATATATAAAGCTAAAAAATCATAATTTACTATACCTAAAATAATACAGTAACTAACAGATTTCATTTCTCAGCCTTTTTGAAAATCGTTTTATTTACAATTTGCCAGGCAATAAATATTTTTCTTAAACATTGAAACAAAACCATATACCAAGTTTAAAATTAAAATGCTATAAAATCCCTTCAAATATACCATATAATCTGTATATAGCAACAGGATTAAATATATTGTACTTAATCCAAATTTTATCCGACATATTTCAAACCTATTCATTTCTATTTGCAATAAAAATATGCAAAATCAATTCAACTTATCATCTGCCACTCTAGCTACTTTACAATGTCATTAGAATATAAATATCTGCAGATTTTTTTTTTCATATGATATTGACAGCATAAGTCTCAGAATTTTCACAAAAATCTCCGAATACCTACGTCTCACCCATCTATGAGAAAGAATCATTACCCATAACATTAAATAAATTTCGATAAATTTTTTAATGAAAAATAGCTCTATACTCAATTACAAAACAATATAGCATTTTGAGAAAAAAAAATATTTCTAGATGAAATGTCAGATTGTTAAGATAATATATTTTTCATTTCTCATCTTGCTTACGATTGAAATTGCTATTTTAAAACATTAAATGATAGTGCCATAAAAGAAACATCTGCTATTCTGAGAACGACAGTTTCACAAGGCATCAAAAATTTGATCGTAATCCTTGATTGGTTCCAAAATTAAAAACACTTTAATTTTACATTTTTATAAGGAAAAAAAACACTGCAACTTATAAAATACAGATATAATAAGAAAAAACAGAATAATTCAAGTTATACTTTATAGTTTTATTGTGGCTTTTTCTTAATAATGATGTACTTTTGTTTTCAAAAAAACATAGTGAAAATTAATAATCTTTAATATTGAAAAGCTTTTATGCTCTATCGTTCAATTTTGTTGCTGAAATCACCCATTTATTTTATTTTTTACTATGGCATTTCATTTGTTAATGAAAAAAAAAAGGTTTTGGGCTCTTTTTTCAGAAAATTCTTACACATAATTCCATTAGTTTATATATATATATATATATATATATATATATATAAACATAATAAAGAAAAAAAATGGATTCAATGCAAGAGCCTTTTTCAAAGTATACAGTTTTTGAAATGATATTTTGAGAAATTGCTTTGAAAATTTCTATTAATTGTTAGAAAAGCTATTTTTTAAAAATTCATTTTAAACTTTTAAAAGCTTCTGCATTTTTTTCTGTATAAAAGTTTTAATTCTCCAGAAATTAAGATTTTCATACAAAGAAATGTGTAAAGTAAATGGCCTTTCTTTATAAAGGCTTATTTAGTGGTTCATTTAAAAGTAAGAATACCTTCAAAAGAATAAACAACTGAGGGTTTCTAGAAAGCTGTAGGAAGCAATATTCATTTCCGTCAATTCCGAATCAACAATTCGTTTCTTTTCATCTTTTCTCTCTCCTGGATAGAGAAAAGAAGAAAGAAGGAAGGAAAGAAAACCCGAAGTAACTCTTTAGCAATGTTAAAATTCATGAGGAATGCGCATTGTTAAAATTCATCAAACGTCCCCATTCTTCAAAAAGCAAACGCATTACGGGAAATCAAATCTGGAAGCACCATTTCTCCTTCACGGCGCATTGATCTGCAGAAACGCTCACGGGCACTTTACAGAATCAAAAATCTTGCCATGGCAATAAACCTGGAGTGCAAGCCAAGAGAAAGAAGAAAAAATAAACCCTAAATAGTTTATTACCACTTGCTGTAGGGACAGTAATGGCCGAATCCCAACTATGAACCCTTTCGGAAAAAGGAAAAATAAATAATATCGATTCGACGGAAGATTAGCAGAGCAGTCTATAAGCTCTTTGCGACCCTTCCTTCACAGGGGTGGAAGATTTACTTTTTTACTTTTATTATTATTTTTTTTTAAATCTTTTCATAGAGTGAGGAGTTTTTTTCCCCCTCCGGAATCCAACTTGTCGTTTTTAAAAAGAGACACCAAGAAAAGATTCTTTTGGGAATCCGGTGAAATCTGCCCTGAACCGGATATTCCGTCGCCGGTGCGTCCCTTTCACCGGTTTTTTCCCCTATGTGGAAAAGAAACAGAAAGATGTTTTGGTGTAAGGGGAGAAGGGTGTTAGAGATTTGTGTATTTTGAAATCATGACGATGTTCTTAAAGCCAGCAATCTGTTTGCCATTGTTTGGTAAAACGTGGTATATAAGGGAATAAAAAGAGATATTAAGGGAGTTAAAAAATGCAATAAAAACCAACGTATATACAGTGCAATCTCAAGTATCTAGTTCTCGACTATCCAGCTTCTGCACTTTCCGACCTAATTTTCTAAAGGTAAAATCTTGTATTGCAGCATTACAAAGGCATTGGAAGTGGGTGAATTGCACGACCTTCTTACATGTCGTGTGCAAAATATAAGCTGTGACAGGAAAATAGCAGCATTTCACTTGTTGTTTATTGTTCGTCTTTATTTAATAGGCTTAATTTGTTACCGCTATACTTGATTACAACAGCACAGTTCATACAGTTTTCGTAAATTGTTCTTGGGATATGCTTAAAATGTATCAGACTGAAGATTATAGAATTTATCTTAAAATGTGAACTGTTTATATTCTTCAACTTACTTTTTCTCTTATAAATTCTTGAAATGTTCAGTGAAATATCTAAATATATGCTAACTACCAGTACAGAGACTTTTAACTGGACACGCTACCCCAACTACTTATAGAATAATTCACTGGTCCATAGCAATATTCGCAACTACGTGGCTTACGATAAATGGAGAACTTAGTACTCTATAAAAAGAGAGGAAATAATATTTATAATGATGAGTTTTGATATAAAAAATTATCTTCTGGTATTAGTAGGCAAAGAAATGAGTTCATAGAATTCGGTCTATCCTGCTTTTTTGTTAGCCGGCTTGCCCTTAAATCACGTTAGGTCGGATACTCTTAAGTGTACTGTATTATTACTTTATACTAAGTCGAGTACCTTTAATAACAAATTTAAATGTCATCCATCTATAACTTAATATTTAATAAATTCCGATTTGTGATAGGCTCAAGGTATAGTCTTTGTTAGTTTAATAGATAAATACGCGGCTTCAAAACTTGCATATCATGTTTCAAAATTCTGATTTTACTAAAGACATGCAGTGATCCGGAAAATGACGTGTTCGTTCGAATCAAACACTTCCTCTTTGTTATAATGTCGGTATATTGAAGAATTAGTAATGTTTCATGAAATTTTAGGCAGTTATATTTTTATTGTTATTTATATTTGAAAAGTAAAGTATTGCAGACATGATGGGGTGAAAACTGATCAAATGTTATTTTTATTTATTAATTACCAATTTGTATTAATTATGTATTGTAAAAAAAAGAAAAGAAAAGAAAAAGAAGAAGAAGATGCACAAAAATATTAAATTTGTAAAAGCATATAATCCTTGTGATTTATAAATCACAAAGTTTAAAATAATATATTTATATTTTCGTCAGAAAAAGATGATAAAATCTCTTCGCTCTTCATTGAAAAGAGAATCAATAATGACTCGATACCCTGCACATTGAATAAAGCTTTATTGCATTGAATAAAACCTTATTTTAATAAAGCTTTTTACTTTCACAAAATAGAATATTTTCCCTATATCTTTAGTATAAAGGTATGATACTTCAACTTCCCTGTCAGCATAAAACTTATTGAGTTGCAAATACAATATCATTTATCTTTAGCCCTAAGGGCTTTATTGGAACATTAAAAACTGCAATGATTGAAGAACTTAACCGCTAATCCTCTGTGGCACGCTATCTTTCATGCATATTTGCCGGAAGTGCTATTTGAATAAAACGCATAACACATCAAACAAGTCCAACTCGGCTGTCTTATTTATATTTTTCCTTTCTTACGGACCCCTACCCAGAAGTGGTGTGACTGTAGGAGGGAGGCAGGGTCGATGTGGAAAGAAACGTGAAGGAGACTTTTCTGTCAACTGTAGTTCTTCATATCTTCCACCAGAGTAGCATCAATTCTTCGTATTCCTTTCGTCAAACTCTGCCTACGAATATAACGAAAGCTGGAACATAATTCAAAAACGGAATGATAACTTATGTGGAAATATCATCTGTTCTCTCATTGTCCGCAATTAAAGAATAAAATTCTTCAGAACCTAATGGTATATATATATATATCAGGATGTAATATATATATATATATATATATATATATATACATTACATCCGGATAAATTTTACTAAAATCGTGGACAAGTATTTTGAACATGTATTAGAAATATTTTGGAAGCACAGTCTTTTCTCAATCCTACTATTAGTAGCATTGTATATATATGTGTGTGTGTGTGTGTGCTCAGATTTTCAATGGTTAGTAAAATACTTTTTATTCATCCACTAAAGTTCACATAAGTTTTTTTTCTCATATTAATTCATTAATTAAATTTCTCTTTTAGAGTTTTAACAGTTTTTAATGAAAGTTGAAATCAGTAGACAATAGCTCAATCTGTAAATTGCAAGGATTTCAGTATATGATATATTGAAAAATGTGAAAAACTTATTCTTAAGACAATATTTTTCTTTATTCCAGAAAAAAGTGAAAGTTTAGAATTTAATTTACTTTAAAAACTGTAAAAAGCAATCTGGTTTCTTTCCTTCCGATAAAAATGATGAAAACTTTTAAGTTTATTTCAGTTAAAAAAATTTTAGCTCTGAAAAGGATATTTTTAAAGATCCACTTTACACACTGAATTTACAGACAAACAAAAAAATAATAATAATAAATCTAGATTTCACCCCAAAAAATAAGCTGAGATATTCAATGTAGAAAAGTATTCCAAGAAATTTTACAGCAGACATCATGAAATAAAACAAAACAAATAGAAAGGCCTTAATTGGATATAAACCAAAAGAAAGTTTAGAATTTTTATTTGTAATAAGGCTTTTATTCTTATTGCATTTCATTGATGAAAGATTTTTTTTACTCTTTTGGTGTGCTACCATTTTACATTCTAATATATGTTCATAACTATTCAACAAAATATGATGGATAAAGATGGAGATTCAGATTATTGCTCTCTGTTCAAAACGTATAAAATATTTAATTGAAATATTTAGCCACAGTTAATTCCAGCGATCCTACTGATTAACTAAACTAAGTGCATTTGCATAAACACAATATTAGCTAAATGTTTTAAGTCAGCCTCTTTTATTTTTTATTTGTGTATCAGTGATTTGGATGTGACGAAAAAATATTTAGAAATTATGCACTGTAAATTTTAATTGTGTTATAAAAATGCAACATTAAGATACCCTAATGAGTACGATGCGGGGAACAATTATATAGTAACACTCATAATTTCTATAAAAGTGGTTCAGTATATAATATGAATGATAAAAATAAGGCAATAGGCTTAAAATGGTTTCGAATAGCTTTGATATTGTCTGACAAATTATTTCATTTAGCCTACTGCCAATATATAATATTGTACAATTGTTGGTGCAAGTATAAATTTGTCGTACCACAAAGTCCCCTAGTTAGAAACAGTAAAAGTGCAAGAGAGGTGACCGTTCTGATTGTATACTAAATTATGATCTGCGCATGAGTAAATTAAATGTATGAATGAAGTTAGCACTTTGAAAAGAACTATGACGCTTGAGTACTCTTAGCTCTAGATGGCACTACTAAAATAAGAGATGCTGAAACTGGACTTTAAATCTTTGACTTCACCTATGACAAGAACATAAGCAACAATAATTTCTTATTTGCACTACTAATAATCTATAAAAACACGATACAAAGTCTTTTCGAATTTGGAACCTTACCAAGTGACACATTATTTTAAAAGTTTTCGAACTATCAAATTTAGCACATTTAATCTACTCGTGAGGGAATAAAAACGTCTCACCTTAATAGCTCTACAAAATACTCAGTTTTCCTGCAAATTAAATTACAGCCTTGCATCAATTTTTTTCCCTAGTAAGTCTGGAATATTTAATTTTGGTGAAAAGCTTGCAATTCAAATTCACTTTTCTAAAACTGCAGAAAGAAAAACGACCGAGAAAGAAATGCTGAAAAGGGAACAAAAGTAAAAAGGTAATCCTTTTTCCCACCCTTCCCACTTTTGGACTCAACACCTTTCATTCCAGACCATTTGCCTCTCGTTCTTAAGAGCTTTTTAAAATTAATTTCTATTGCTTTACTCTAAAAGCGTGGAGGAAGCTGAACTCCGTGGAAAGGGCTCTGCGTTACGTATTTATTTTAACTCTTCGCTTTCATTCTTTCAGAAAAAGAAGAAAAAAAGTTTCTCAATGAAAAAAAAAAACCGTGTGCAGATAACGTACAGATAAATAACTAATACTAAACGGAGAAAAGAGAGATTAATACCTTGGAGACCAGCCAACTGACTTTTACGATAATTCTGCAGAAGCCCTGCTTCCTCTCTTGGAAGATGTAATTAAAATACTGTATTAATAAATTATTCAGGATTAACGAGAAGTTTTAAGATTGCAGTTTTCCATTTTGTTGGACGTTTGCTTCGTGCTACTTGACTGTCAGAAGAGACACCTCTTTCGAAACGGATGTTTAAAAGAGAAACTGTTTCAGAAAACCCCATTAGGGAGATTTGCATTTAATTAAAATTATGATTTTATGTGGGAATAGAAACAGGGGTTTCTGTCAAGTTTTCTGAATACTTTTAAATATGAATTTGGAATTAAAATACTAACAAATAATTCATAAAAAACAAATAATTCATAAAATTGTTTCTTTCTTTGTCAATAAGTACATTTAAGGGTCTTGATCTTCAGAAATATTTTTTAAATCTTTTTTCTTTAATCTGTAAAATTATTTGCTGTTACCAAAGTAAAGTAAATGCAATTAAATGTTTTTGAAAAATAGATACATTTTTATAAAGAATGTAATCATGATTACCTTTTAATTCAAAATTGTATTCCTTTCAATGATTATATAAAAAATTTTACTACCTACTGAGATCTACCATTTTCAGCTGTAATGGCTTTCACTTGAATTTCTCCATTTGTCCTTCCATACGTTTTATTGATATTTTTTTTCCTCCCTTCAGCAAGCAAGAAAGTCTCATTCCCATTGTCGCTCTTCCCTTCCTTCCCCCTGTTTTTCCTATCCCTTTTCGACAACAGGCAAGGATCTCTCACAATGTTGTGTCACAATCCTTCTTTCCTTTCCCCCTTTCTTACTTGGACAATAAGTTCATATCCCCGTTTCCGTCCCTCCTTTTGCTTTCCTTTTATTATCCTCGACTGCATGCAGAAATTTTCAAGACCGGTTACATTCCATTCATCTTGTAATTCATGGCCTGCTCCTTTTATTTTTGGGTGGTTATGAAGAAATGTCCAAATCCGGTTATATTCCCTTTCACCTTGTATTGCATACCTTGCTCCTTTTATTTCAGGATATCTATGAAGAAATGTACAAGTCCGGTTACATTCCATTCACCTTGTAAGTCATGCCTTGTTCCTTTTATTTTTGATGGTAAGCAAGGTATTGTCAAATCAGTATCCATTCTAATGACCTTGTATTTTATACTTTCCTCCTTTTATTTTTGGATGGCAATAAAGAAACTTTCAATTCCGGTTACATTCCATTCATTTTGTATTTCTTGCTTTGATCCTTTTATTTTTGAATGGAAAGCGTCTAGATCCCCTTTCCATTCCATTCATTTCGTAGTTCTTGCTTTAATTTTGATCGCCAAGCAAGGAATTTTCATATTTGGTTATATCCCTTCACCTCGTAGTGCTTGCTTTACTCCTTTTTCTTTTGGAGGACGATCAAGAAATTTTCAAGTCCGTTTATATATTACTCATCTTACTTCTTGTTCTGCTTCTTTTATTTTTGAACGACAAGCAATGATCTCATCTAAAACCTTTTGCCCTTCCTCTGCATTCTTCATCTTGCTTTCAAGCAAAGGTACTAATTCCTTCTATTCTACCTCTACATTTGTTCTAAAAAATTTAAATTCTTTCTTTTTTCATTCGCATACAAAAATTCTAACTTTATGCAAATCCAACTTATAAATGCAGCAAAATGAAACATTATTGTAACTATTCAGTTATTTTAAAATTGGTATAATGGTTAATTAATTCACGAATTGTAAACGATGATTTTTTAAGAAATGGAATTTTGCGAATATCTATAGTGATATACAAGTATATTCATCAGGAAAGAAGAAATCGTCATTAAGCCTGAAAGATAATTAGATCACGGTTTTCTAAAAGGCCTTTCATAGTTAAAAAACTGTATGGAATATTGCATGTAATTTATTAAAAACATATAATACCTTCAAATTATGTTACAAAAAATAACAAAACGTCGATTAAATTAAAAGAAATCTCGAAGCTGTATTATCATATTTTTTAAACACATTTAATAGCGCAAATAATTTTAACTACCCAAATATTTTCAACAATTTCAATTTGGTTCTTAAAAGACATAGAGTGATTTTCTATAAATCAAAATTTCGTTTTATATTTACATCATCTATATAAATAAAAATGAATGCTTGTCTTATGTCTCTTATGCGCAGCCGTACCGCTCACCCGACTCCGATAAAATTTTGACTACTTATTACTTGCAGTTCCGGGATAATTATAGGCATAATACAATCATCTAAAATACATAAAAAATATTTTCATATCTATTAATTAGGGATTAACCACCAAATAACTCGCCAAGGAGGCAAACATATTCATTAAAGATGCTAAATTCTAGCAAGACGTTAATATTTCATAGCTATTGTACGTAATTCTAACACAAGTCTTTCACTGAGGTAATAGCTTTATTAGAGTGTGCGTGAAATTTTCAGGGGAATCAATTCCATGCGTTTGAGATTTTAACCAAACATTTAATAAGATTTTAGCATTTTTTTAGAACTTCAGAAAAATATCATAGTACTAATAATTTTATATCTTAATTTTTAAGAAATTATCTTTTCAAATATATAAAGAAATTTATGATATAAATATATTTTTTTACTTTAAACAATATTAAAAGAAAATATTTTGATCTCGTTTTTAAACATTTAACTCGAAAATTCTGAACGAATATTCAACAAATCAGGAGATACAATACATAGTTTCTTTCATTACCATTCGAAAAGAACATCAAGCTTCATAATTCTAAAAGAATACACAAATCTAATAGACAAAAATGAATATTTGTTTGTAGAATAGAATAATAAAAATAGAATAAATACTATTTATGCTTCTCCTTTATATAACTTCGATTTCAATGAATGTATTCATCGTCGATAAGAAAATAAATATCAGTCGTAATTAAACAAGATAACAATTTCAAATTCCAAAGGATGTTCCCAATATCATTTCTTCATCAACAGCAAAGCACTGAATAGCTGCTAGTTAATAATAAAAGTTTTATTGTAGAGTTAGATTCAACATAATAAAATCAATTAAAAACTATTTTTCAATGAATTAACTCTGTATTATCTAAATAATTATTATGAAAGGAAATTTATTTTAAAATTAAAATACTTATTCTTGAACATACTATGTAAAAGGATTTATTAAAAAACTAGGAAAAACGTCTTTTCTTAACCACAACTTGTGGAAGTTGAGACTCTTTCTCCAATGCATTTCCATTAAAAGAATGCGCAGTAAACTGTGAAAAAAATAATCGAACTCCAGCCATGCTGTAAATACTTAATCGACCTAATCGCCTCCGAAAGACATGGAACCATCCACAGCGAAGATAGTGGTAGAAGAGGTACGGAAAACTAAGATGAAAATTCCCGGTTGTTTATTTTAACTAAGAATAATTGATATTGGGAATCGATACATCTCTAAGATATCGATTTTGGATACAGGAACGTCCGAAAACACGATGAGAGGGAACTCCTGTGCTTCAATCTGTTTTTCTTCATCTGAACTTCAAGATCGGATACATTTTATGGATTTTTCTGTCTCTTTATGTACCGAAAAAACTTCGGGGGAAACATTTCTTTTAAGGAAGGGTTTTTGTTGCTTCATTTGGGGGCTTCGGTGATATATTTCTTAAACATCCACCAAACTCTCCTCATTGATCAAATGAAGGAAAGAAATGGAGTTCTGTGCGCCCGTAACAAAAATTCCAAAACAATCAAATTTGATTCTGTCCATTCATTTTAAGAAAGGGTAGTAAGAAAAGAGGGCATAAAACCCAATAGAAGCGTATGTTGCTACGAAGATATCTTCATATTCAAAACAGACTAGTAAAACTTTTATTCACAAATGCTACAGTCATCTTTCCTAAAAACATTTTATTACTTATTACTAATGAATAATTTTAAAACATTCTTCAATAAAAGAACTGATTATATATATATATAAATTTAGGGTGGTTTAACCCTTACCTGGTGAGATGCGGTCTACGAGACTGCATTTTCTTTACTCTGAAAAACATTTTCTAATAAAAGTATAAATTTGAAAAATTGTCAATATATTCTGACGATATTTTTCTTGATATGCAAATATATTTGAGAAATTGAAAACAATTGCGTTAAAGCGTATATTTTCTTCTCAAATGTTACAACAAATAATATTATTGAAAAAATGTATTGATTATAGTTTTTTAATTCATATTTATTATTCCAGTATACAAAGGTATATAGAAATCAAAACAAGGAAAAGTTTAATAATTATATAGATTAAAAAAAATAAAAGCGCTGACACTGGGTAAAATTAGTCCTTTTTTTATTGATATAATTGGATTTGAGGGCATTCTCAATGAACAAATTAAGTAAAAGTATAAAAATCAGCAAATAAATTATGTTGAAATTTCGTTTGTCATTTTAATAGATTAAAAAAATTAAAAACGCATTATTACTCGAAAAATCTGTTATATTTGAATATATACATCGGAATCAATAAAATGTGAACTTTCACCGAAAAAAAATTTTCTGTACAGTTACACCTATAACTAAAATTACTCTCTACAACATTTCAAGTCTGTGGAGCTCTGATTTTTAACGAGGATCAGTAGGTTAAATGATGTTTGGAGCAGCACATTTTAGAGCTATTTGTTAAGTCTTGTATAAAAACCAAAACACTTACATTGAAGTTTGGTCTCGCATGCGTCGAACATAGAAATATCTGAATATTTAAAAAAATCATTCAGGCTTTTCGATGAAAAAGAAAAGAAATTGGCTGAAAAAGTACATGTATATTGAAAGTATTTAAACAGGAAGCTATAGGTCCATTCCGTTCGAATGAGCTAGTAAAAGAATAAAGGTGACTGTAAGTTAATCTTTAACGGTCTGACAGATTACACCTCCCCAGTTAAGAGTTAAAAATTTGAAGTGCACAAACATAAATTTTCAGAAATTTTAAAAATTATGAAATTAATTTACATGGTTAGGGTCTAAAGGTAAAGAAAATGGCTTTAAAAATTATAGTGGATTGCTCTACGTTGAGAAGAGGGAGGGCCTCCCTGAAGTACCACTGAACACCTACGATACGTTCTTCTTATGAATAATTTATACTTTTTCATTCATTTTGTAACATAATCACTCATTATTTACTTATAGGAATTCTAAAACATAGAATAATATTAGTGAAAACTACTTATACTAATATCACAATAACAAAAAAATAATTACAAGTAATCCTCAAATAACACTAGCAATGCTGTTTTTCTTATGTGACATTTAGACTTTAAATGCGATCAATATTATATTAAAGTTATGAAGTAGCATAATATTTAAATCAACCATTTAAAAATTAAGAAAAATATACTATATTAGTAAACATAATAAAAATACCCCGAATATGTTTTCTTTATAATACAAGAACGAAACAGAGTATGATTCTTTGGTTTCCAATTAACTTGTTTTTCACATTAATTTTAGGTTATCTTTTATATTAAATAATATTATCAAAGTACAGCTGATTATTTTAAGGTGTTCTACGTATTTTACATGATGTCGTAAATTCATATTTATAATTTTATAAAACACATATATGAACATATTTTCTGCCTAGAAGGAATTTAAAGTGTAAAATTTACATGATTAATGTTAGGTGGAAAAGTCCCTAGTGGCTTAATTATACCTATTCCTAAGGTCCTTTCTTATTATCAGGACTCTAAAGCATTAAATCATTGAAGAAAAAATGCAGAGTGAGATGAATAGAAGTGAATAAATGACTAGGAAAAATAAAGTATTTTTTAAATAGCCAGTTAACGAAAATCCTTGAAAATTAGTGAAGTTTGCCAGCCAAATTTCAGTATTGTTATTAATCTCCATTATGTTAAGGGTATTTACCTTCTAAAATTCGTAAGTTTCTAACAATTAAAGAAATTTTTCTAGATTCCCATTCAACGCGTTTTTAAGTTTATCCGAAAGTAAGGATTGTTTGATTTTGAAATAGTATTTTTGAAAATAATATACCAACTGATGATAATATACCAACAGATTCAATTTGTTTCCCATTGATAAAATTTTAAATTCCGATATCATATTTCTTTCTGGTTATTATTTTGCCCATAATCACTTGAAGAGCAATTGTTTTTGAAAAATCTAGTTAGTTTTGTTCTTTATTGCGTTTCTTAGAAATATGAGAAAGTCTGATTGTTGACTGAACGAAAGAAACAGCACTACTCAGTACTGATTTCAACAAAAGAATCAAGCATATGCAGTTTCATTCTTTGAATAAAACGAGAGACCGGGACTTCAGCTTTTAATTCCTGAAAAACGTGAATAGAAAATGTTTTTTTTTCTTCTAAAGAAATGAGTTGGTTTTTTGGTATTGTCCATTTAAGACAAATTCTTACAAAAAAGTATCAAATAATGAAAATATTTTTTTGGAAATTTTGAACACTAGAATAACAATAAAAATATTTTAAAAAGGAATAGACAAATTACTTTTAATTATTCTAATATTACTGAAATAATAATAATAACATTAAAATCTTATTTTTTCTGAGAATAGAAGAGAATATGCATTGATATTTACTTTGGGATGAAATATAGCATATATATTTAGAAACTTAAAATTTTTAAGCATTAAAATGCAATAGCCCTCCATTTCCCAGAAAATTCCAAATTTACTAGAAACTCTTCAAATAGCTGGAGTGGAATGTAAATCAGTTTTTGCTTCTTTCAGCTGAACGCCATAGCTGAGTGCATGGCAAAGTAGCAGACTGTCAAGTTAGGATTCAGAGCTGCTCAAGATGGTATCAAAAGCGTAATTGCACTTTTTATCTCTTTCTAAAATCAATAATTAAAAATAAATTAAAAATTAAAAATTCAGAGATATTTTTATTAAAATATTTCAGAAAAATAATATTTCATATCTTGTCATAAATAAAATGCAACTAAAATTTAATTTTAAAATATATTTTAAAATTTGAGTTAATAAATAATTAGATTTTTAAATTATTGGCTTAAAGTAATAACTTTTTATTGTTAAAAAATGAATGAAAACGATATTTTTAATCTACTGAATTTAAAATAGCAATTAATATGTAGTTAATATTCAAAACTTGAAATATTGAGATTATTTGAGTAATGAATTAGAATTATTCTTAACTTCACCTAGTGTTTCAATGAAGTTCAATATTTAATAGTTTTAATAGTAATAATTTAAGGTAGTAGATTGGAAAGACATTTAATTTTTTACAAAAACATGAATTAAAAAAAATATTTTTAATGTGTGAACAATTTTTCATAAAAACATGAGAGTTTTGTTTCTAAATATATTGCAAGAAACTAACCCTGAATTTTATCTTTTTTTAAAATTATAAATGTGTTACTTTTATTTTACACCTCTTTATTTATTTATTTACTTCAAATTTTAGTGTTTGGGAGTAATTTTAAGAAAACTATTATTAATTAAAATCTCATGCACATTTTTTTTTTTCAAATTTGGTACAATAGTTTCTCACTCACATATTTCCTAAAATAGAAAATATATAATATATTCACTTAGAAATATTCTAAAATAGTTTTATTACTTCACAATGAGAAAAAAAAAATCTTGATATTCTAATATTTACACGGTGATTAGAAATAAAGTTTATTTCAGCTCAGAAATTAAGTAATAAATTTCTTGAACTATAAGAAAAATTCTAAGCTGATCAGCTGATATACTTCCAAATTAAAAGGTGTTTGTTTTATACCAATTTTTAGGCCAAACAAAGATTTTTCTCAGTTTCTTTTTCACCTTTTGCTGTTTTAAATGGTACATTTTGGTTTCATAGATTTGATTTTTTTTTTTCTGTTTGCAAAAATTCACGAATTTTACTATTTTAATGCTTAAAAAACTCTCAGCACGAATGTAGTCAATCAACTACCTCAAGGTCGAATAAATATTTCTTTGAGAATCATTAAAACTTGCACAAAAGTTTCTTTAAAATCTTTTACTTTTGGTTTAGTTGAGGACATACCGATCTTGATGATGTATTCCTTAAGCATGTGCCAAACTACAACCATGAATCACTGCATTCTTCAACGAATAAGAAATAAAAAAATAGAGTTATTTGAATCTGCAACAAAAATTCTAGAACAACCAAACATGTTTCAGTTTTATCCAAAGAAGAAGGAGAAAAAATATAGCTCACAAAATACAATCTTTCTTATTTCTTTCAATTCCAAAGACGGTTGTATGAGAAAAAAAATTACATTCCTAAAAGCAAATGGCATGTTTTGTAAGTAATTTTTCACTATTTGTTCCAGCTGAAATATTTTAAAATGGTTGTACTTAAATCTTTTTAATGAATGCAGTTGGAAATCTTGAGTGAAAGAAACAAAAATTCAGGGAAATAATTAGTGTCTTAATTGAAATACAAGCGCATAAATGTTTTTTTTCTCTCAAGCAAACATTTTAACTCGGAACAAATCACCTGAAACCAGCAAGCTTAACGATCGTAATTAGCGTGTGAAAACCGCATATCGTGATGTCAGTATGGAAATTGAACTTTTACACTTTTATTTTGTGGTAAATTTTCTTGTTATTTTCGTAAGGTAGGATTTGCAGTAACTCCAACATAATTTTCATTTTGAAAAAAACAAAGAAATACTTTATTTTGACTCCTGCAATTTCACATTTAAGTAACAGGATAAATTGGATTTTGAGAAATGTGTTTCAGAATATTCAAAAACAAAACATATTTTTCTTTCTTTCAAGTATTTTCTATGGAGAGAAAACTGTATTAAAAATATAATTTTAAATTCGTTTTCAGAAATATATGAGGGGTGCTTAAATAAAAAGGTATGAAACGACGCTGTTGGTATAAATGAAGACTTTGCTCTAAGTATGCACTATAGACAAGAGCACAACGATCAAATTCATTAACTAGCCGAAGAGTTTTATTCCTTGTTCCCAGAAATCCTCTGGCTGTGACGAGACCCTATCCTAAACAGTGTTCTCGAATTTGCCGTCAAACGCTCTCTAATGAATTCCTCTAGCACAGAAGAACCATTAACTCCGATGCGCATTGTGAGACACTCCAAAGTCTACTCAGGTCCATCAAGAACAAAAAACCATGGATATTCACTACAATTCCAGGATCACACAGGGCAGAAGCAGCTCGAATATCCGCCCTACAGCCCAGAATATAGCCCTGCGACTTTCATGTTTTTGGCCCGTTGAAAAAACATCCATAAGGCAAATACTTCATCATGTAAGGCAAACTCAAGGACGCTGTGAAGGATTGCGTATCGTCATGACCACAGGATTTCTGGGATCAAAGAATTCTTCTGATCGCTAATGATGGGATCGTTGTGTTCAGACCTGTAATGTATACAATGAACAAAGACTTCATTTATACTCACAAAATCGTTTCGTACGTTTTCATTTAAACATCCCTTGCATATAAATGTTTTATGGATAGTAAACTGTATTTGAAATGTAATTTTAAATTGTTTCTCTGAAAATTTAATATTTTTTTATGTGTCCATTCATAACTGTTTTTGATTTGCTAGTAATTTCTTAGAAAATTCTTTTTCAGTATTTGTAAGGCACTTTTATGACTAGCTGTGATTGATTAAAAAAAACATCCAATGAATCAGTTTATCATTATAGTTCTTACTTTTACGTTCGTGAGTATGCTCAATTCAGGGATGAACATGTGTTTAGTAAATTTGAGGATTCTAAAACTTAATGAATCAAATTAATCGTTAAATACCTGAAGATGAAAAAAATTTCATCCTTTCTTCTAAAATTCTCAGTATGTTGAATAGCAAATTTTCAAAACTTCCTCAGATAAATAAAAGTTAAGATTAAATAAATCCACATCAATTGATAAAGCGAATATGTATTACGTGATTTAAAAAAAAGCATTTTATGTGATGGAAGACACTAATTTTATAATTTTTATTGGGTACATATTGTAATCTTGCTTACCATAAAACAATTTCCTAAGAAAACAATTTCATAAAAAAAACCGTCCTGGAAATCAAATAGATCAGGATTCAATTTTACCAAACGAACATAAAAATATCATTTCTCTGATTATATGCATTTCATTCTGAAAATAATACCTAATAAAATGTAATTTGTTAAAGTATATTTTTAAAATTTAAACTATTTCCAGATGAAATTTACTAAACAAATTACAAAGCGTTGCAACTTAAAAATTATGGGTCTCCTTATGGTATTGTTTTTAACAATATCCAATATCGTTCTGTATAGGTAAAAATTACTTATTCACATAAAAAAGAATTTAAAAAATCTCAACATAGGTATGGGCAAACGCTGCATTCAAAAGCTGGGAAATTAAATGAACAAATTAAATTAAATCTCGCATTTCTGTATTAATGATCTAAATATTTTTTAAATTGCCAATTTTTCAACAACTATCTTTTTCTGCCATTATATCAGTCCAATGAATAACTTATGGATACCCTGTAATTCTGTTATTTATTATTCACAGAAAAATAACTTTTCTGACTAACCTTGCTTCTCCGTGAATTATCAAAAATAGTCCCATATCAGACTTAAATTATTGACGTATATTTTTAACATTTAATCTATTTTCTAAGTAAATCAACTAAACAAACGACAAATTACTGCTACTTAAAAATTGTGGAATTCCTTATGGAATTGTTTTAACAGTATCCAATAGCATTTTGAATAGACAAAAATTCATTAGCATAAAAGAGTATTATAATCGTATCATCATAGGCGTTAGCATACGCTGCATTCAAAGGTAGGCAAAAATTATAATAAATAAATAAATTAAAGCATACAATTATTGTATATATCGATCTAAATATTTTTTTTTTTTAATTCACTAAAAAGTTTTAAAAATTACAGTTAAAAGGTCAGTGCCAAATGATAATTGAGAAGATTGCTTTTTCTGCGATTTTTCAATCCAATGTATAACAAACAGATGGATGGATAAAATTCTAATATTGTTTCTGGTAAACTGTCATGTTAAAAATCGATCTTTTCATCGATATTTTATTTCAATTTTATACTAAATAAAAAATTTGATTATTCAAATACATTTTTTTGCATTATTCAAATATATTTTTTGCGTTATTCAAATAATTTTTTGTATTATTCAGATAAATATTTTTGCTTTATTCAGATGCCTTTTTTATTATTCAGATGCATTTTTTATTTGACTTTATAGGGTGATAAAAAAAGAGTTAAAATCTGAGTTCTTCGGGGAGTAATCAAAAGACTCCGGGCATTAAATATTAATGCTTTTTAAAGCTGCAGCCAGATTGCCCTGGAGTCCTATCATTTATCACCGGACGCTATTTAGCCGGACTGAACAAGTTTGACCGGATGTTTCCCTCGTTTCATGAGTAGAAGTAAAACTTGAGCGAAGTGAATATAATGCCTTTCATACACTTTCGAGCAATCTTCGGATATAAAGCTGCTTCTCTTCAAGTGATGGATGGTTACGGAAAGAGAGAGATAAAATTGTTGCCGATGCGAGTTGTTATGGGGAAGATGGGCTTTTCTTCATGCTAGGAGAATGAAGATTTCATTTTCTGCCGATTTTTCTAGAGCAGAGAGGCTCACCGAGTCACTTTATTCTCAAAAGTGCATTATAGATGTGTACTTTGTTTCAGAAGTATGCCAAGATTAGACTTATTGGGTGGCTGCTTTTAAAGTTGGTGAGGTCATTTATGGAATTTCTGAAAATATAATATTTTTGTTTTTTTCCTTTAAAGTGGGAGAGTTATTCTGAGATTCAATGTAAGCTCTTTCTTGATTATATTGCTCTATCTGCTTCAGAAACATGTGACGTCACACACCGAATGGCAAGTACTACCAGTATTTGATAGTCGAGATAGTCTGGTCGGTAGAACTATGGATTCATATCCCTTCAGTTGTGAGTTCGAATCCCACCGACCAAAGATTCTCCACGTGTGTGGTGACTGGCAATCGTATAAATATGTCTGATCACAAACCCCTCCATGTCGAGAGTAATACACTGGGAGTATTGGCTCAGAGTTGATCGTTCTCTGGTACAAGTCTAAATTGCGATCTGTGAATGAATGAATGCCATGTAGGAATGAAATCCACCTCGTAAAAAAGGTTGTGACGAGTGAGTAGTTAAGTCCTACTCTTGGCCCTAGATGTGTTAATGAAAAAAAAAAAGAAAAAAAAGTCGCGCATTTCAGATTGAATGGCAATGGCTTTTTAGTCAGCTGTCTTGTCAATCACAAGTTCCATTAAAAACACCACCACCAGTGTTTGAACAACTACCATGGTTTCCCCTGTGCACATTTAAAAGAAGATAAGTGAAGAAGACTTCCAAAAGCTTCCCTCGTTAGTATAAATAACTAGAGCCTGCTGTCGAAGGTGTAGTAAATAGGAGGTAGTTTACGCTATATGAATCCCGCTACCGATTATAACATTATAAATACGATTCTATAGACGTTATAAATACGATTTTGTAAGAAGTGACTGTCTTAATAAAATATTAGCTGCAGATGAACTCGTCTTGTGGTCTTTTCCCACCAAAGTCTTTCTGATCCGTTTAAAAGTCTTTGAAAGTCTTCTTCATTGAGCTCTTTGTGAATTTGTATTTTTCTTGCGAGAATTTACATATATTTGCAAATGGGAAACTATGATGGTTGTGCAAATACTGGTAGTGCTTGCTATTCTGTGAGTGATGCCACAGATAGCAGTAAAAAAGGAATTTATCTAAAAAAAAAATAAAATCTTGCAATTTAAATTTTGGGCACAAAATATGATATTTTGAAGCATATCAAAAGTATTACTAACCATATCACTATTCATTGTATCTTACTTTCTATCCAGCCTTCAATCGTTCCATTCATTCCAATTTCCATTTTATGTGTATTTCTGGTTATGTGTATTTCTTGGTTTTCTGTTCTACGCTAATTACACTTTGATTAAATAGAAATTACTAGAAATAATAAATATCTCAAATAACATAAAAAAATTTAAACGGAAGTGCCATAGGTATTTCGAAGATTTAGATCTCGCTTGACTACCATCTTCTTGCCTATCAAGATATTATGTAATGCTTCATCAGTTTAAGTGGTTTAGAACCCAATTTTAAGAAAATTGTGACTATATATTAATTTCTGAAAAATATTTTTTATTCAAACTATCCATTTTTAAAATCCATGATATTTAATTATTTTTAATTGAAAGTTATAAGTTACCGCTAAGATTCTGATTAATTTTAAAGGTTTTTAGATTAATGGTGTTATGAGCTTCATTAACAAAATTGAATAGACACTTTAAATAAATAGAAGGTAATAATAGAAGGTACGTTTCATTGCTGCAGACTTTTATTTTTCTAAATGACTGAAGCATATATTGTGAATTATAGTTACGTAATGAACTTTCTATTAAGGCGATAGCAATGTTTACTTTTAAAGACCACGTAATGTTTTCTTTGTACAAAAATTCAAAGAAAAATTTATTAAGAATTTCTTATCCATAAATAAAATTTCCTTGTTTAGAAAATTGGATTTGTTCGTGTGTTTTTGGCTTTAGTGATAAGTAATTATGTTTATTTTCATTTATCATTCTGCATATTTGTATAACCATATACCTCGGTGATGATGTCATTAAGATTTCCAAATACTAACGGAACTGCTATGGCTTGGTAATAAGGTTTTTTGAATCAGAGGACTTCGAAATTGAGGCATGATTCTACCAAAAGACAATCGTGTTAGTCGGTCCCGTGCATGCTAAATCCATTGGGGCCAAACGTACTCCCAATAGTGAGATTCGGAAGCTTGAATCAGCTCAGGTATCATTCTCGTTACCTGACCTCGGTTCAAACTTACAAGGTCAGTTCAAAATTACTCCAAGTGGCGGTTTGAAATGGAACGTTAATATAACTGAACTGCATTTTAGATTGTATGTGTTTGAAGTTGTAAAACAATGTTATAAAACGAGCATTGAGGGTAAAAAGAATAAGTTCGTTGTCTTCCCCATCTCTTCGAGTGAAAAAATCTAGTGCATTTCGATCACTCAACTTGTTTTTCATTCTCAATAATCAAGCTATCTTTCTTATAGTATATAATATGAAAGATGAGTAAAACCACCATTTACCTAGCTAGAGAATATAGAGATTAATTCTGCGAAACATAATTCAAGGATTTAGCATGTTTAATACAAAAAAATCGAAAAGTTTTGCAAAAATGCAAGCAGAAGACATATTTGTTTAATGATTTCAAAAACTTTAATTTATTTTTTCATGCCCACAATATTGCCAATCGTATGATATTCACAAGGCAATCCCCGAATTTATTAATTTGTTCAATACTTCTGTTCATACCTTTTTGTAAAATTTTATCATTACCTAATCACAAATAATCTTTAAATAGTTAATTACAACTTGCAAGAGAAATTAACACGAAATATATTTTCAAATCAATGAAGAACCTATTATTGGAATGTCTAAAGGAGCTCATTCAAACCAGTAAAATTAACTTAATGGCAATTTCTCTTTTGTCAAGTAAATAAGGGACAGTCTAACTTCCCCTATTTGATAATATTTCATAAATCAACATTTGATGTAGGGATGAGTTCGTCTTGCGTTCTACAGAGAGTGATTAAATGAGATGTTCCAGACCTTCCCTAATTAAATTGCATCGCAGCACATGAATAATTACAGACTGGAGAACCATCATGAAATATAATTATGGACTTCATTAATAAAATAACATGACATTGCAATAAAGTAGAATACAACTGATGGTAAAATACAATTATTTCATCGACTGTGCTGGCACTCGTGTGACAAAGGAACTGTCTGCTCAGCTATTTGAGACTCGGGTGTGGACCGTTAATCGGAATAGACAGATGCCTCTTGAGGAGAAAGTAGAATGATAATGCTGACTTATTTTTAAATATTTTCGCAGATACAAGGAAGATAAGCTTCACTACACTTAGAGTTTAATCAAATATCATGCATTCTTTTTTTTCTAATTAATCATATCAAGCACAGTGATTAAAGTATCCGACTACGTTAAAAGCACTGGTTATCGACCATATTGGCGATTTTTTTATTATTATTTCTTGTAGATCAAACTTTTCTCATTCCAAAACAATTTATCTTTTCTAGGAAAAAGAAGGCCAGACCTATTATACAGGATCAAATATTTTCCAACTAAAATTTGTCTTTAACTTCAATTTTCACAAAACTTTAATTTTCATAAGAATTCCCTACCGTTAACACGATATCTCAAAAAGTAATTGAGGTATTTACTTAAAAAAAATTCAGTGTGTGTTTTAAATAATATGAGCCATGAAATAAACCAAAAGTTCTATTGTTGGTAAATATTTTTCATTTACAGATGTTTTTAGAAAAATTAAGTTGTACATTTATGGAAAAAATTCATATATACGTATATTTGTACCCGTAACTTCTTTGAATCTCAAACTTTTCCTTAGATTTTGGTTCATTTTATTCATCATTATATTCTAAAACTTAGTACAAAGAAAAATAGATTTTCTTCATTATAATTTTGTGTACAGTGTTAATGGTTATGATTAAATTCCGTTAAAATGCATTACGAATTTTCCAATTTCTCAAAATATGTTATCTTTCCAAATAATTGTGTTGTATTTTGTATTATAATTGACAATACATTTAAAAATCGTATTTAAAATAATTTTTTTTTAAATTCAGTTTTGAAATTTTTTCCTTTGGACGTAGTAGGATCTGAACTCGATTCTGATAAATACATTTTAAGATTATATGTTATTCACATAAAGTAAAAGATTGATATTTTTTATATAAAGTAGGTCTTTTAGAAAATATGAATATTCTTCTTACATTATCATATATGAAATCTATAAAAAGAATACATCATAATCATCGAAAATTTGACCTTGAGATTTAAATGAATTTAGGCTTATTATATATTCTCGCGTTTGCATATTATAGTATGTCACCGTTGTTGTTTGATTATAAGGTTTTATTGGCGCAAGAGTCATGTTTTGGCCCAACTGCACCAGTATATTATGACGATTATATTTATTTGTCTATCTTGGATGAAGTGATATTTCGATTGGTTGGATATGGAATAAGATTGTTGAAGTGTTTTATAATCCCAAAAAGGTACCATTTTTGTTTGTTGGAATTGATCAAACTCACAATACTATTTTTGTATGAAATATTAAATTATAAGGTAATAAAGAAAAACGTATTAAGGATGGAATTCAGCATAAAGAAGGTATTCGCAAAATTTTATGTGTATCTACATTTATTCCAAATCGTTCTAAAAGAGTTCATTTTGTCTATTGGCATGTGCATGAACATAATTATTAAAAACTGTGACAAATTAGTTTAATGTTTTCAATCTATACTTTTACACCAAAATTATTTAAATCCAGTTTGATTTGGGATTACATTATTAAAGCCTTAAAGCTTGTTGAACAACTATTCATTTTAACGCGTTATTTGTATTCTCTGCAATATTCCTATCAATCCCGGAATATATTTCTGTACAGATTCTTCTTCAAATTTATCAAAATTAAATTGCAAAAAGTAATCTTAGTAATTAAATGAAATTGTTATCTTTACTTGTTAATCACTGCTCTAATTAAAAAAAACTTACTAGCATCTAGGTAAATTAATGCAAGAAATAAAATGCGTTGGTTTCATTACTTATATAATTTATTTATGGTGTACTTCGTTAAATTCTGGATTAGAACTTGCTCACTATTTTTTTTCTTCTTAAATTTAAATTTTACTTCAATACAATTCACATCCATATATTGTTATTTACAATTACCAGTATATATTGGTGATTAATTAAATAAATTATAAAATCATAAAAAAATATCCAAAGATTAAAAAAAACTCTATTTCAATTTCTAATCTAAAGATGATTTTGACTGATTCAGATATTAAAGTTTTAAAATTTATTTTTAATAAATAAATGATTGGTTAAAATATTCAATTATTTACTTTTAAAACTTTCTTTTTTTTTGAACAAGAATATACACTGAAGTGACAAAAGTCATGGGATGACTGTTAATATCGTGTCGGTCCTCCTTTTGCCCGGCGAAGTGCAACAACTCGACGTGTCATAGAGTCCACAAGTCGTTGGAAGTCCTCTGCAGGAATATTGAGCCATGCTGTCTGTATAGACGTCCATAATTGTGAAAGTGTGGATGGTGCAGGAGTTTGGACACGAACGGACATTTCGATGATGTCCCATAAATGCTCGATGGGATTCATATCGGGCGATCTAGGTGGCCAGATCATGCGCTGTAATTTTCCGGAATGTTCTTCAAACCAATCACGAACAGTTCTGGCCCGGTGACATGGCGCATTGTCATTCATAAAAATCCCATCGTTGTGTGGGTACGTTAAGTCCATGAATGGCTGCAAGTGATCTGCAAGCAGCTGAACATAACCATTTCCAGTCAATAATCGGTTCAGTTGCACCAGAGGACCGAGTCCATACCATGTAAAAACAGCCCACACCATTATGCAGACACCACCAGCTTGAACAGTACCTTGCTGACAGTTTGGGTCCATGGCTTCGTGGGGTCTGCGCCACACTCGAACTCTACCATCAGCTCATTACAACTGAAATCGTGACTCATCTGACCGCGCCACGGATTTCCACTGGTCTAAGGACCAGTCGATATGCTCACGAGCCCAAGAGAGTCGCTGCAGGCGATGTCGTGCTGTCAGTAAAGGCACTCGAGTCGGTCTTCTGCTGTCATAGTCCAAGGAAGACAAATTTCGCCGCACAGTCCTATCGCACACGTCCCACATTGATTCCTGCAGTTATTTGACGAAGTGTTGCGTGTCTATTAACATTGACCATTCTACACAGACGTCGGTGGTCTCAGTCGTTAAGTGCAGGTGGTCGCCCACTGCGCTGTCCATGATGGGATGTGATGCCTGAAATTTCATACTCTCGGCACACTCTTGATACTGTGGATCTCGGAATATTGAATTCACTAACAATATTCGCAATGGAATGACCCATGCGTCTAGCTCCAACTAACATTCCACGTTCAAAGTCTGTTAATTTTCGTCGTGCCGCCATAAATCACGAAAAACCTGTTCACATGAATAACTTGAACACAAATGAAAGCTCTGGAAAACGATTTGCGCATTTATACTTTTTCGCTGCGATACTACTGCCATCTGTATATTTGCATATTGCTATCCCATGACTTTTGTCACTTCAGTGTATTTTAATATGTTGTATTAATTTAAAAATTAGCAATTTTATATCAAACCATCACTTCTTCCGTTACAGGGTTGCATGCCATGTACCGGATGAGCCAGAAAGACTCTCTGAGGTTCAAATATGATTTCTAATTTCCTTTCAAGAAACATTCCATCAAAGCATAAAGGAAATACAAAATAATATCTGATCATAAAACCCCTAATATCTGCTGTAGATTGAATGGACTTCTTAATGTAAAACATGTTCACAACAGATGGGGGGAAATTTTTATAAGTAAGCCTCTGTTTATCTACTTTAACATTGTAACAAAGAGGAAAATCAATTTCTTTCTCTAAAAATAGCACTTTTTATTATATCAACGTAAAACAAACTAAAAATGAGAATTTATTACTGTCAGTTGTCAAAGCGCCTAAGACATCTTTTATTTTTGAACTAGAAAGTACTTCTAAGAAATCTTACTTTTTATAAACTTACCTGAAAAAGATAACAAAATAACTCTTAAAAGAATATCATTTTTTTAGATATTCGCCTGTCATTTTAAGATGTTCCAAATTTGAATTTCTATAAGTTAGCCGTTCTTTTTCCATCTACTAATACCACTTGATTTTTTCACTTAGTTAAATTTTCGATTATTTTTTTATCTTAGAATAAAAAAATAAGTAGCCCTATATTGCTTAGTAATAAAGAATTGATTTTTGTTTTTTATTTTCTCATCTTTCTACCTGTTTACTGACTTAAAGATTTATATATCTATTTAAAATTGTTCTGCCCGTGACCTAGCCTAAGAAAAGCGCATGTTCCCCTTAACCTGGGGGTCATGGGGTCATGTTCTGATTAGAACATAGCTGTTCTCTTCTTTATGTTTTATCTATGACATGGAGTATGAGCCCCCCTGTAAAAAGGGATTGTACAAGGGAATGTTTGTGTTACGATCTGTGGATGAGTGAATGAAATGTATGAATGAAGGAAGTACGTTAGAAAGGGTTGTGACGCATGAGTAGCTAAGACGTACCTCATGACCTTAGATGGCAAGAGACGCCTTCTAGGCTTAAAGCGGCTCCTCTGGGCTCGGCTTTGTCAGAGGACTTGTCTAATACAAGTACCATAAGGAACAGCAACAACAAGATTGTTTTTTTAATCAGATTGATACGCATTAGAAGAATTATATATTAAACAAAGTCCTGAAATATTTATCTGAAAAGACTTTAAGAAAAGTCCTAAAAACTATATTTGATTCTGGATAGTATAATAAATTAATGCTATAAAACATGGGAAATCTATCAATCGATTAAGATCAATGATAAAGAACAAATAATTTAATTTCTAAGCATAAAATTTGTAGAAAGGTATAATTTCGGGCATAATATGTTCAATTTTATTCTCAGTTTTTAATTAGAAAAAGCTATATCTGTATCAATTGATGAATATGAAAACATATCACATTAGTGAATATTAATGGAACCTTTTTTTCGCAATTTGTGAATTACAAAACTGCTTTTTAAATCACAAATTACGAAATATAACGAATAAAATATTATTATGAATTGCGAAATAAAAAAAAAATTGTTATTTGAACTGCCATTTATAATAGCAAGCATTATAAAACTAAATGCAATAATTGTATCCTTGCTAAGGAAAATAAGTAAAGCCTGAACATTATTTTAATTAAAATATGTACAGGAAACCTTTGGAGTCAGTACTAACAAAGCTGTTAAATTTAAAACAAAACAATATTTTAATTGCAAATGAAACAGCAATAATTAAAATAAATAGTTCTCATGTTTGACTGTTATTATGATGAAGAATATAATGCCTTAGAATGATTTTTTTTTAAATCTACTACAGAGTAAAAATAGGGTTGAATTAAAAATATTCGCATTTTTATGTCTGTGGATATTGAATTTTGATACCATTGGTATGCCATAGTATAGGAGTTAATAGCCTGATAGGAAATCTTATTTGATTCTAAAGTCTGACTTGCGCCATTATCTCTATAAGAAAGGAGGTGTCGCCCAATTCGAACGTTGCGTAATCTTTTATGTGTCTCTCTTAAACAATATTATATTTTAAAATTGACTAATTTTTAGAAGTAAACAATTATGGTAGTCATTAAACACACTAAGTAAAGTTAAATTCGTATAATATTAATGCTCAAGTGCTTTATTTTCTTCTGTATAAATCGTTAATTTCATAATTCATGGTTTTGAAATAAACTTTGGTTTATTTATATGGTTCAAATTATACAACCATTTTCTGAAAAACGTGGTTGAAAAGTACAATATATTTTAATTCATTGCTTTAAAAAGTCAATAAACTTTATTATGAAGTTTTGTTATTAGTAAATCTCCTTTATTATCAGTAGAAGACTATTTTTAAACTTTATATCTTAAAGCTTAATAAAGGATTTATTAAAATAATTTAAATTATGAATGAAGAATTCATTCTCAGGTCATGGAATTTTTTTATTAATTCAATGTAGCATGAATAGAATATCGGAATACAAAATAAAGCAATAATATGAAATACCAAAAAGGAATAAAGTAATAATATTAAATTTTACGCATTATTATCGGTTTAATTGGGGCGAAAATTTTTAATGCGAATATTTTTAATTCAACCCTAATAAATTGCGGTTTCGAAATATCATTTGATTCAAATATTTTTATAACAAAAATGATAAATAAAACTACAACCAAATTATTGTATATAACCAATTTTCAAGATAGATTCAAGATTTAACATCTTTGATGAAATACAGACAATTTATTTTATGAAAAAATCATTTGTCTTAATTAGTAAATATTTTGAAAATTGTTTATTGAATGTAATAAAATCTGAAAATGTGAATGATAACGGGAAATTATCCTTCCATCTAGTAAAAAAGTTTCCAAAAACTTCATCAAAGTAAGGTAAATATTTATATCTATTAAAAAGTTTCTTAAAAATAAATCATACTCAACTGCTTTTCTTAACTGTCAATTATTAAAGTAATTTAATATAAACAATTACATTCTCTATTAAAAAGTTGCAAATTAATTTTTCAATAATGTCAGTAGTGGTAATTTGTTTCCCGAAAAAGCTGTTGCAGATAGAGATATAAAATACTGATTTAAAATTATGCTTAGTTGCTCATATAAAATCACGTTTCCGTGTACTGAAAAAAAAATCGTTCTAATTGTTTATCCTTTTTAACTCCTGTGAGCCGAAATATTTTACTCAATAATCCTGATTTTTTTAAAAAAAATATGTTTGAAACACTGGAACTCAAAGGGCTTTCAAAGACTTCATATATGAAACAAACATTGAAATATTAAACTTGGTTTATTTATAAAAGTTTATTAACACTTGACTGCATTTATAGGCCTTGTATTAGCGGGAATTTATAATCTACAGGGCAGAATGTCGAACATAAAACTTTTATTTGACAATTTTGTCAAGATTTTGAATTTGGAGTTTTAGACAGCTCCAAAGGTATAAAAATGAAAAATGCAGTAGTTACTTAAAAATTTTACACAAATAGTTATTGATAAGCAAGATGTTATTTTTTTCTCAAATATAAATATCTTCGTAATGGGCAAATTATCTGACTGCCTGATATTCAGTCAGTAAATGAAAAAGGGAATATAACATGACTATCTCACCCGATTGTTTTATATCCAGAAATATAAGCAAATTCAGGTGCATTTTGCAGGGAAAAAGAGAGTTGCATATTGTTTGACAACATATTCTAAAATCCTCCTTGCTTTTGTATATGCGTTAAAATGGGTTTAGTTCTTCAAAATTGGGGTGTGAATAAAGATAAAAGGAGGAGGTGTTAACATTTAACAATAAAATAAACTGGAATTATTAGCGGACTGAATTAAAATTATACCTGCAGAAACAATAAGATATTCTCACGCCCGTGAAAAAGAATTGAACAAAAATGTATCCAATAGGGCAAAAATTAAAATAAAAAATGACCAAGATATTTGGAAATGAGCTCATCCTTTCCCATATCTCCCCTTAATGTGATATAATTGTTGAAAAGTGGTCGTCTCAGAAAAGTGAAACAAACATTTTTTTTTTTTTTTTTTTTTTTTTTTGTCAAAATTTAATTACCTTGATCTTTTGATGTTTTCAGTCGATGCAATATATATTTGTTACTAAGATACAAAGATTTAAGTCAAAATACGAGGGGTTATCCAAAAAAAGTATACAAGTAGCAGTAGGAAAAGAAGTAGATCTTGAGGATGGTAGGTAATATTGTCACCCTGAGTAGAGACAGATAGCACTAGCTATCTTAGACTGGTTCTTTCGAGCAGATACTGCTAGTACTGAGACTGGAAACAGCAACAGACATCTAGACATCTAGAAAAGTGTCCCGCGCCGAAGTGTGAGCTGTGATACGATTTCTATGGAGACAAATGTGTTTCCTTCGGGCATTCACAAACAAGTCGTTGAAGTGATGGGGCAAAGCAATGAATAGGTGGCAGATATTAGGTCTGGAGCCACCCCCTATAGAGCCCCTATTTGGCTCCCAGTGGCTATTTCCTATTTCTGCCATTGAAGAAACACATATGGGAAACAAAGTTAATATCAGATGGCGTTGTTCAAAAAAGTGCCCAGAACTGGCTCAATAGCCATTGACCTGATTATTCCCAAGACAGGTTAAGCAAATTGTTCCAGGGGCGTGATAAAAACCTCAACATGTTTGGTGATTATGTAAAGAAATGACTATGCCATTTGTATCATATGTCTATTGTTAATCTGTACAACTTGCCCTTGTCCATTTTTTTGGATCGCCCCTCGATCTTAAAATATAATGCTCAGTCCCACTTATGTTTACAAAGATTTATCAAATGTAAATATGTTTTAATCATTTCAAATTTGGAAGTAACATCAAAGAAACCATGTACGGATTTTACACCTTCTTATAATTTCTTACATTAAATTTTCAATAAATAATACAATCATTTGTCTTACAGTTATTTTCTACAGTGAAAATTCCATATATATATATATATATATATAATTAGCTCCAGAATTATTATTTAGAATTTTAAATATATATTTCACAAAGACTTTTCATTTTATTCATTTAGCATGAATAATACATATTCTGAGAGCCATATGTGATAAGAATTTATTTCCCACACTAAAATTGCATTACACATTGTCAACATAAGGAATTTCATAACATAAAATCCAGCAATCCTACTCTAAAAATTGGTTTTAACGATCTGCTTTTATCTTTCTTACTTCCTTTCTACAGGCAGGCTTCTTCCTCTCATATGTTATTCTTTTTCTCCTCAACTGCTGGTTTTATTAGAATTTAATATGGCTTGTATGGGCCTCTTCATAGTGTAACGTTGTTAAATCATTACATAATGTTTTAAATTTCACTGCAGAGTAACAATTTCAATATTTTTATTGCAGAACAAAAATTCAAGGTATATTATCTTCAAATTAATGTTCATAAAATTAAAAATCGTTTCATGCAAATGATCGGATGATTCGGAAAATTACTTAAAGACTTCTGTAAACTGATAATTCGATTAATTCACTTATGTGTTTTGAATGATACCTATTTCTTTTCAGATGTAAATATTATTTCTTGAAATTACTAAATTATAGCAAATTTTCAAAACTAATGTAGAAGGTAGTTCAGACTTCTCCCAAGTTTAAAGAATTGAAGAAGGTCCATTTCGCCACTTTCACTAATGAAATTTAGGTCCACATTTAGATCTAGTTAGTTTAGAACCATCATCAAACAAGTACTGTAAGGTGAGGATGTGGAAAATTGAAATTTAGTATTGCATAGTATGCCTTTAGAAAGAGATTTAGCATAATACCAGTATGCTTTTTAAATGTTCACTCATTGAAATATTAAGACACATCAGCTAACTAATTTGGAGAAAAATATCCTCAAAATAGTAGTAGAGCTTATATTCTTATAATGTGTGGCCGTTGCTGTGTTTTCGGATAGCGCAGTCGGTAAAGTTCTTTCTGAGTGTTCACAGAGCATGATCCTGGTTAAAGTTTTTTACTTTTTATTTTCTCTGAAAATTAGCTTAAAATAATTAGCAATTCACAACGAATTTCAGTAAACATGTTTTTTATTTTCTAGGCAAAAATATGTATATTTTCATCAATTTCATGAAAAATAATTTAGTTTTTATAAGAATAATGTTTTTACTAAAAATTCCAATTAATGTAATTTTCTAGCTGATAGTACAGTATTTTTTTTGTAGCAAGCTGTTTCTTGCCACATTCAGTTAATATTTATGAGCAATGCTTCAAATTTATAACAGCTTTTAGATTATGATTTTTGAAATTTTTCATAGTCTTAGCATTTTTTGCTGACATAAAATTACTGGAGATTCGCCTGAAAAAAATGTAAATAATATTTTCACTTATCTTATCTTTCACTTATTTCATTTATCTTATCAGCATATCATTTTTAATATTTATATAATCACAATGATAACTTTAAAATATAAAATGGATTTCTATCATGATTAAATAAATGTACAGTTTAGACATGACAAAATATTTCAGAAAATCTAAAATATATGTAATAGAAAAAGAAAAATGCCTTCGGAATTCTTTCATTACAGTCATATGATTAAGAGTCATTTCTCTTCTTTAAAACAAAAGACTCATTTGAATCTCCGCTTCGGCAAGCATCGCGACAAACTCGCATTTCGACAGCTCAGCGGCTGACAGAACGATAAAGAAGTCCTCTAATAAGCAGAAATCCTTTAAGTGTGATTACTTCCAGTATATTAAGCTTAATGACGATGACGCGCACCAAGATATTGTACTACTTTTAAAAGGCTGTTACTTATTCCTCCGCTGTCTTTTTTGCTTGTGTATTTTCTGTCTTTTCATCCATTCATTTATGTTTTTTTTAATTCATGGATTCCTGATGCTTTCATTAGACGCGTTGGCCGAATTACCAACGTAATTACATTTTGGCTGTGGGATACTCCAAGATTAATTCGCTTCATAAGAAAATGGTCTTTTTTTCTCGTTAATTTCCTTATTTGTTTTAAAATTACGAAAAGGTGCGTTAAAAAGAGAAATATCTTCTAACATCTATTTATGCGGACATTTTTAATGCGATGTGGGCACCGAGTTGGAAATTTGCGATAATTGGAAATCGTATTGTTTGAGCGTTTTTCAGTAACGAAATTGATTGCGGTCATCTGCTCACGTATTAACGAAATGGAGTGAGAATTAGGATTAATAGGAAAGTTCGAGTCATCACGGAAACCTTTGGAAATACTTTGAGTAAGTGCTGATGATTAAGGTGGTATTTTTTAATTTCGATAATAAGAGAAATTTCTAAGACATGCCAGTTTTAATTTTCTTTGCAGACAATTTAAAGCTGTTGCTTATTTGATTTTAGAAATAATTAATCAATTTAAAGCAATAATGATTTTTAAAAATATTTGTTTATGCATCATGTTTTTAAATTTAAATTTTGAAAGGACTTTTTTGGTCATTTATTCTTTAGTAAAATGGATAAAGCATCTGTTATTATAAAATTGTTGATACTGATTTATGTATCACCAATTTAACTATGTATTTAAAATAATTATGTTGTTGTTACTTGCAGTACTTTAAAATCCGCTGACGAACTGTCAGTGATTTAAACCGAGTATGCAGTAGCTTCCAAAGCCCAAGGCCCCTAAGTACCCAAAAGTAGAAGTCTGATTTCTATCCCTTACGAATACTAGACATATGTTGATGTTACTTGCACAACCGCTTTCTACAGGGGGGCTCTTTCATACACTTCACAGATTGAACATAGGGTAGAGAACAGATAGGACTCGAAATCAGGATGCCCAGATCATGGGGAAAATGAGAGAAATATTAAAATCAAAACAATTTCCTTTCTCTCCCTCCAATGATCCAGTTTCACAGATTTTTCTTTTATGAATAGGATCATTGCTTTGTGGCATTCATTAATGCTTATTTGATTCCACATTCCTAAAAGATTAAGAATATCGAAAAATAAAATAATAAAGCACCCCAAGTTATAACAAATGAATAGTTTTCGCTATTTTGCTTGAATAAAAAAAATTCGTAATTAGTTTTATGATTTTTGTTCACATTTATTTTAAAATATTATTTTCATTTATAATGATAAGTTGTTATTCCTCAAAATTGGTAACTTTAATTGTGATTTTTTATACCAACAAGAAATCAGCAGCTAAAGAAGGATAAAATTAATTAAATAATCAATAAAGGATAAAATTAATAAAATTAATTAACTTCCATTTTTGTTCACCTATATATAAATTTATGATAGGATATATAAATGTATTTTGGAAGAACAATAATGTAATTCTGTCTGTATTATAAGATCATGAATTCATTAAAAATTATTGCTACTTTGAAAAAAAGATAGAAATTTTTTTACATTTTTGTTAAATATGTAAAGTGTTGATTTTAAGTCAATATGTTGCATATCAGTATCAGTATGTTATATATCATATATATTTCATATCTTTTGTCTCACATATCCGAAAAGGATAACTTTCATATGGTGATAAAATTTAATAAATGGTAGAGGATCGAAAATGCTTCTGCTAAAGTGGATCGATGAGACAGATGACGACTTGCATGCTGACCTCATCTTCTGAATACAAAATAAAATCTTAAAGTTCATTCCTAAATAATCATTCCCCTTGAAACTTTAAAATAATACCAAATCACACGAAGAATGATTTGAGAAATGTTGAGAATGATTTAATAGGTAACACAACATAATGATCCTTTGTCCTCCTTTTTTATGAGCCCCCCCCTCCTCTCACAAAAGGCAGGCACCTCGAAATGAAGATGAGATACTTCCGGCACTGTGGATGGATCTTGCCACCCTGGTGTGTACACAAAAAGTTGGGGGATCTGACTCCTCCTACAGATGACGGAGCCTGTTACCTTAGGGAAGGGTTCTAAAGTGGTCTACCACAGTTCCACCAATATTGCTTTTGTGACTATTCGGCCATTCAGTGTTTATTATTCATGTGCCTTCGGGTGGGTCGGAGAGTTAATGATATGACTTACCATTCTATGAAAAATAAACTCACAATTCGTAAAAATAAATTCTTTCTAGTATGTAATGTTTATTAATGAGGAATTAATATTAAAAGTAATTCCACCTGTCCTGATTGTCTACTTAAATGATAAAAACAACTAAATACTCTCTACAAATAGAGTTTTCTCCGACAGTCTCTAACCCTATTAGCCTTTCACTTGCTGGTTATTTTCAGTTTTTTTTTTTTTTTTTTTTTTTTTTTTTTTTTGCATACGAGGAATGTGCCTAGCTCTAATCCATGCAAAAGCATTTACTTGAAATGTGTTTGCCAAAATTATTTTAATATCTCTTCTTGTGGCATAATTAACATGCACATGTAAGATTTCTTTTTATGTCCAATAAAAAGTTTCTTGAAAGGACCATGCTTAGATGAGCTTCCACTTATTTGCTGACTGTTAAGAAGCTGGGACACCATATTCTTTAAGAAACTTAATATTTTGAAAAAGAAAATTCCTTAAACTCACAAAGCAAACTCTGAAACTTTCCCTCAATGCATTAAGTAGGGGAAAGGAATTTATCGACACCATTTTTAAAGATGAAAAAGACGAAAAAAAGAAATTATGCGTAACCTAGTCATTGTCCCATATGAATATTAATGGACTAAAGAAGTCCAATCTTTTCACGTTAGGTGGATCCGAAAATAATTAAATGATCATTAACAACAATGTTGTGCAAGAAAAACTTAAAACTTACCCTTGCTTCACGTCGTGAATTTTTTCACTTCTTGAGATCTTTTTTGATCATCTTCTTCTAGTGATCATCAGAGATATGCTTTCGGTTTTTGCACAAACAACTTCTGGAGATTTTGAAGAGAGTGTAATTATGTTACTTCCGCAATTTTATTCATGTTTTCACCGCAGGAATCTATGTCTGAAATGGTCATTTTTCTTCATTTTCATATCTATAGTGAATTTTTTTTTAATTATTTCTACATTATTTTTTGCTTTAGTATCTTAGACCCTGACAATTTTTTTTTTTACTAATGGTTGTTTTGAAAGTAAATTGATTACAATATTTAGCGCATGAGTCACCAGATATAATTTTTAAGATGAGCACTGACTGATGTTTCATGCATCAAAATTAAAACAATCCCTAAAATTGCATTTCATTAGTGTGTGTAAAGATAGTTGATGGATATTTATTTCCAATCTCCAAGACCCTTTTTGAAAATTTGGTAAATTTACAACACAATAAGCGGTATTTCAGTCTTCTATGATTAAGGCTATGCTTTCATCGCAATGGTTAACGATGACTTATTTTTAAATTCAAACCGAATTTAATAACTATCTATTAAGTGATATAAAATTTAAAAAATATATATTTATTTCCGTTACTATATCTTAAATAATAATAAGTTGTAAATCACAAAATAAACATCCTAAATACACTCTGCTTTGTTAGAACAATGTATGTATCCAAACTTGCGAATATGTAATTACAATTCGATTTCGAGGCCGAAGAAAGCGAATTTCTTTATATATATATATGCATATATAAAGTTAAAGTAATAAAAATAATTAACAAACATTAGCTCTAAGGCAAAAATTACTTAAACTTGTCAACATAAATTAATGTTTACTTTTATTACAAATTCTGTAATAATTAAGGCATGAATAAAAAAGTCTATATTGACGTAAATCTTTAATTAACACTTGATTTTATATAATTCTAAAGCTTGGATAGGTTAGCTATCTTTATGACAGATTCATAATTCAAAGATTCTTAGTCAATACTCGAGAAAACTTGCATCCACTATTGTGTTGTTGTTGTCGTGACCGTGTTTTGCACGAAAAGGGGGTGCAGTAGCTTCTGAGGGTAAAGACCCCTGAGCAACCAGAGGGCAGAAGTCAGACTTCTAGCTCACACACACGACACAGCCCTTTTTAGGGGGTGGTCGAATTCATTCATACACTCATTCATCCATTAGCAAGTCGGAATTTAGATCCAAATCAGAGACCGACTCATTCCTGATTCAGTACCCGCAGAGGTATCGCTTTGTTATGGGAACTTGGAGGACTTTGCAGTCTCGACATTTTTAACGTGCCCCAACTGCCATTAGCCAACCCGGCGGTCTTTGGCTAAGACGCGGACAGAACCCGCGACCTTTCGGTTACGAGACTGACGCTCTACCAACCAGGCTACCGCAGCCCTATCCATTATTGTGGAATGTAGTATAGGAGAAATTTAATATGTTCACATGGCAGTTATAAATAATGAAAGTATCAATATAATGTAACTTCCAGCATATTTTATGAGAAATATGTTATTGAATAATGCGATAGAAACAATCAAGCAAATATACAAATATTAGAATACATTTTTCTTCAATTCTTGTTGTAAATAAATATTTATGCTGTGATAAAAGTGAATTTTTTTTTTATAAATTGAACAATTTTTATGTAAAATTAGTTTGAACATACAGATATTAGTACCACATAATCGGTTAATGTTTTTCTCAAAGAAAAAATAAAGTCATGCTTGATAGCAAATTTGTAAAAACTAAAAAAACATTAACAAAAAGGAAAATAAATTTATAATAAAAAAATTATGAATTCTAATCAAATGCTGAATAATAAAAAAAGGAAACAATAAAAGGTCATGCATAGTTCTAAAAAAATATTTCATTTATATGCAGGGAAAAAGTGCATTATCATGGGAAAAATAAGCAATTGTTATTTTATTCTATCGTAAATGGAGCATTGTTGTATTGTAAAATATATAAATCAGTCTATTACCAAAGATGGAAAAAAAGCAGTTTTGATACATTCCTGTTCTTCCACTGATGAGTGCCCAAAGTTTGGATCGAAAACTTAACAAGTGAATCAATTTCAGTGTCAGATGAAATTTCGCAGAAGAAAGCGACTGAAAAGCGTCAAATATTTCTTAAGCACTTAGAACAGAGGATAGAGAAATTGACAGAAAGAAATAAACAAAGCACGAAGTTTTAAGGGATCGGTTATATATTAACTCTGAATTTATGTAAATGTTAAAGATATTACATGTGTTTAATTAAAGCTTAAAATATTCCTCTAAGCATTGCATTTAATAAATCACTGATGGTAATCTTAAAATATGCATATGTGTGTATAATATATAAATCTATTAATATACTGCTTTTAAATTATTAAACTAGACTTTGCTTCTATTCTCGTTTTTTACCTAGTGCTAAAAAAGTATAGTGACGTTGGTTACAAGTAATATCCTTGCGAATTTTATAAGGCTAATAACTTTACCGCCTTATCAAAAAATTTACAAAATTATCATATCCTCAAATATGTGTTACATTTCTTTTTCCAATTAATATATATATAAATATTAAACTCATAATTCGTTACCGGAAACTTTCAAAGCAATGGAATATAATCTGAATATCAAAAGATTTAATGTAATTGCGGAAAATTGATTCTTTTTAATACTTTCCACTCACTTTTGAAGATAATTGTTATTAAATACTCACTTCATATCACGGAACTCTTCAAACAGCACGAAAGCCCAAGAATAAAAACAGCTGAATGACAGGACCACCGCAACAGCAACATTCGCCGAAACTGTGATTGAATCATGAGGACTATTACCGTACATCCCATCCCTAAGGAAGTACATCCCGTCATAGATGGTTGGAGCCAGCCCCTCACCTTATCGTTTATTCTCTAGGCTAGCGAAAACCAACCACCTTGCTAGAAGCTTCTTATCCTCATTTAGAGATAGACCCAAAGAGGATCACGTCACATATAAGCGTTATAAAATATCACGTATAAAGATAAGTGTTAAAATATTCTGCACATTTTTCAATGAGAATGGAATTTAGCTGAATTTTAACAGTATATTAAAATGTAGAAAAAGAAATATATATATATATATATATATATATATATATATATATACCTTTTTTAGCACTATATATATCCCTTTATATATATATATCCCTTTCTATCCCTTTCTTTGCTGCGATATCTTGACAATATTGTATGACATTTGTACTATCGACTTATACCATAAGAATACAGTGCAAAATTTTGTATTTATAGGGGCCCAAATCTTCAAGGAATTCATAATGCCAGGCACAGATTTAATTTAATGTCCATCATCTATTGGAAAATAATCCTTCATTAAAATCTAGAAAAAAAGCTCATGGCCCCAAGAAACAAATGATTAGTCAATTCTTTTATTTTTAAATGGCATATCGCCTATCCAAAAAGGTTCCAAATGCATAAATCAAGGTGTCAATCCAAAATATAGGAGAAAAAAATGGTTCTGAGCTTCTTTTTTTCCAACCGACTAGCAATCAATATTTGGATCGAAAATTTCACAAGTGAATCAACTTCGACGCAGATAACATCTTCCAGAAGAATGCGGCGAAAAAGTGTCAAACATTTCTCAAACACTTTTAAAGCGGGGGATAGGGAGAATGACAGGAAGATGTGTACAAAGCGTTCAGTCTTAAGGGATCGAGCATATATTAACTCCGAGTTTACATGATGCATTTTCTTTGGTGTCTCAATAGACATATAGTATGGCTACATTGGCTAAATGTAATTTGGATACATCTGGAGGAGGTATTATTACTAAACTAAATATTTTTTGAAGATTTTATTATTAATCGTAAATAAGAAAGGTTTCAATTGGTACAAGAATGAGTTGTTTTAAAAGAATTTTTTTTAATTAAATGTTTTGGTATATTTTGTTTTTTTTTAAAATTTTATTCAATTATATTAAGAATTAATTAAATTAATCGAATTCATTAGGTGTACTAAAAACAAAGGATTGATACGAAATACTTGAGAAAAAATGTCATGAAGTATAAAAAAATGAAACGAAACGATTTACATAGAAAAAAGCTAAATAGGAAAAAATAATAGTTGAGAGGTTTTTTCCCCCACCTTCTAAGCAGATGAGATTGCTTTATTTGGATTCAATTCAATCTAAATTGTTTTATGTGTGAGAATCGCTTTAAGGAATTTCTATAAAACATTTTATAAAATATGTTTTTAATTATAAGATATAAATTTAAAAAATACAGAATTCCTGTATGCTTCCAAATAATTTCAAACTAATAGAAATCGTAAAGTACCATGGATTCAAAAATATGACTCTCTATAAAATAAAAATAAATAAAGAAAGAAGTTAAAAAATTATAAAAGAAGTTAAAACGTTTCTTCAGCTTCAGTTATATAACCTGGATTTCGCATTAAAACTTCGATGATTTTTTATAAAGGAAAATACAGTGTAAAATATATCAACTCTCCCATATTCTTTCCTATTGACTTGATTCAGACATGGATAAATATCTGATGTTGAGTTACAATTGCTTTTTTAATTAATGAACAATTTCAAGAACTTATTAAACTTTTTATTTATACCAGATATCTTTAAAAGATGAGAATAGATTTTCGGCTAGCTGCATGTGCAAACGCTAAACTTATTCAAACAGTATTAAAGCATGTATGATATGTAGCAAATTACTAATGCATCAGATTTCGACTTGTCAGGCTGGGTTATCTTCAAGTTTTTTTTTTCTATTTAATTACTTTATTATGTATATGAATGATGGAGTCATTACTTAAATTAGACGAGTTTTTTTATTCCTGTAAAGTAATAACTTGCATATTCTGTTGTAAAGTAAGTCACTTTCAACAATGTCTTGCATCCTAGAGACGACTACCTATATAGGATACCCAAATGTACTTTTAGAGGAAAACAAAATTTTTCGATACTAGACTAGCAAACTACTAAATGCAACAATTGTATTATTTTACACAAAGAAGAATATAATTTTAGAATTATAAACTAAAATAATTTTTTATATGAAAACTTAGTGACCATTGACACCAAATCATTTTTATGGATATGTTTTACCCATTCTTCTTTCTCATTGTTTCAATTAGACATGTATAAATTGATAAGTTAATTGCATTGAATTTATAATTGCAATAAACACCAATCGAAGTTACATAATAAGGAGGTTAAATGCATCGAACTATATCTTAACTAATTTTATTGTACGTTATTGGCATTAAAACAATAAAAAAATGCATAAGATGTAAAATTTAATTTAGACCTAACTTTGAAAATGTTGAACTAAAGAATAAATTACATTGGTTTTGACATTTTAAGGGAAGGGTGGTATAAAGAAGTTGGCATTAGTGCCAGACATAAGTAAAGCGATTTAACGTTTGATTGATGAATAAAGGAATATACTGTGCCATTTGACAGGGAATTAAGCCATATAAGAGGAATGACGTGCAAATAAGAACAATATGGTTGACAGTGAAATATTAGCATTATGCACATAAATTAATTTCTTTTCCTTTTGACGTAGCAAGTGGCTTTGAATCAAAGAGTACATGCGATGTTGTCTACAAAAACATCCAGACAATATTTGAAAAATTATTATATTATCGTTGTAGCCACTGTGCCTACGCCTTCGCCCCCGCTCGTCTACTGCATATTACATATTGGCATTTTAATAGACAAATCTTGTTTCTAGGGATTAATATTGTCGAGTAAAGTGAGCTTAAAGAATTTTCTGTCTCACATAACATTTTCTAGATTTAATATTTGATACAGTGACATATGTAGGAGTTTTAGATTCAAAATGTTTCTGAAAACAGAATTTAAACAATTATAAATACATATAAAACAGCAATAGGATATTTTTTAGAAGTAAAATGCAACGTACACGTCAATCAATTTTTCAACGACGCATATAATTATAAAATATAATTTTAATATATTTATCTATTCATTTTGTGGAAATATTATATATATATATATATATATATATATATATATATTGCTTCATAGCTCAAAATATAAATTTACGCGTCAATAATGTTTAATACAGATTATTGCACGTTCATATTAAATCTTTACTTTTATACCATAAGATAAAAATATAAATATCAAATATGTCAAATTAATTTTAACACTGGGGAAAACTTACCAGTGATGTAATAAATGTGATTAAACAGTGGAAAAAAATGATACTTTGACAAAAAAATCAGGAATGGTGAAATTTTTGATTAAATTAACTTTGAAAAATTCAATAATAAAATACAAAATACTAGGAGGGAATTTAATAAAATGATAGATTTTAAATTATAAGGTATTGTACATATAATTTTTTAAGAGGACAAATTGCAATGTTATGCTGGAAAGACACAAAACAACCTAGAGCTTACATGATGTAAAGATGTCTAGCAAATTTTCAACCGCACATGCATTTTTTTTTAGGTACATGTATGCAAAATTTTACTTGAATCCATCAAGTGGGTTAATACTGTCAAAGCGCAAACGGACACAAATAGTTCCGAGAGTCTTAGTACATGGTTGGAGAAGGATTTGTGAAAATCGAACAGTTAATAAATGTCAGAATTTTGGATGACCAACAAAATTTCTGCGAACTGGAATCATAATATTGAGAGATTACATTCCAAATGAATCAATGGATGATCTTTCTTGTATTGATAGAAAGGATGCAAATAATCACGTCATATCATTCCATATGGTGTCAAAAATAAACATTGTATACCTGTTTTCTCGTAAACTGTTAGTTTTTTTTTTCTTCTTTTATCAAGAAGATGAATGAATAGCACAGTGAACACGTCTATGAGATCAATCAGCAATTGGGGAAATGTGAATTGGGGAAATTCGCAGATGAAAGCAAGCATTTTATCATTAGGTTCAAGGCTCTAGCAGAAAGCATGATCCCGGAACTGCTTATTTTTCCATCAACATTTCGAAAACTGAGCATTATTGTATTTCTGGAAGATTAATGATTTATGGGAGAATAATATTGATTGGATACGCATTTACATTTAGTAAACAAGCCCTAAATACACATAAATTTGTTGCCACATATTATAGAGCATTGTTCTGTGAGTTATTAGATATTTCTCTATGTTCACAGATGATAATATTCATTTTTATGATTAAGGTTGCATTTATATATTCAAAGTAAATAATTATTAAGAATAAGCTAGTCTTATGAACTTAATGCTATTGAATATGTAAGAGATAGGTAAGAAATATGGGCAAAAAGCAGATTTTATTACAGGAAAAAATTAGCCTTTTTTTCATTTGAACAAAATTAGTAAAATTTATTTCAATTTTCTATAAGATAATCAGTTCAAAGAGTATATGCTATTGATGACATTATAATATATGAATTATAATGAAAAATATATCCATTACAATATGTACATTAAGAAAAAATTTCAAATAATAATATGCATTCCGATTTTTATAAGATGGCTTATTTCTAAAAAATAATGAGAAATTGATAACTTTTTTATTTGTCAAACCCTATATTTTGCAATACATTTTTGTTTCGTGTCAAGTTTTTGTTTTCCTTTTATATTTATGAATTTAATTACATAAAACATTTCAAAAGTGTTTGTGCAAAATATTTTCGTTTCTTAATTAAGAATAGTTGTACGTAAAAAAATTATTATTCCATTAAATTGAAAGGAAATTCATGCTTTTCAAAAAAAATTATCCGAATTTTTAGTTTAGGTTATTTACTCGTATGATGTTCGAATATGTTGGTTTTATCACAATATTGATTATACACCGTATGAAAGGAATTAGGGTTTTTTTTTCTTTCCATAAAGTTGAAGTTGTAGAACATCAACTTCAAAGAAAAAATAAGTTCAATGCTCGATGTTGGCAATATTATTTAACTGGGCCCCATTTTTTACTTGATTGCCTTTTTTCCTATATTGGTCATACACCGTACGTAAGGGAATCGTTATCCTTTTCTTTTTTTTCTTTCTTCTTTTTTTAATAAAGTTTGATTCTTAGAATATCAGCTTCAGAGAATAAAAAAATCTTGTTAAATGCAGGAAGCCACTGCTTGTGTTTACGGTTTTTTTCCTTCATGTTAAAACTGTAGCATCTCTAACATAATACTTTTAATTGTTTTGTATTTTAATCTTGGGGAAGAATGCCCTCTCTTATGAATCACATTCTTATTTGATCAAGATTTTTAAGATATTGATTATACCCCGTACATAGGCAAATAGTCTTTTTTTAATTTGCTTTTTTAAATGAAATGGGAATTGAAATTTTTCATTTAAGTTAGAAGTTGAAAAATTCAGCTTCGGTGAATAAAAAATCTTATTCGATGCAAAAAGTCATTTATTAAATTATTGTTTTTCGTCATATTAAAACTATGTCATCACCGATACAATAATTTCAATTTACTTTTATTTTAAGTTTCGGGTACAATGTGATCCCTGAATATATGTCATACATAATGAGTTCATATTTTTTTTTTTTCCATAAATTTGGAAATGAAGAGCATCGGTTGCAAAGAATAGGAAATCAGACTCGATACCAGATGCTACCAATTACAGCTTTTCTTTTTTTAAGTGTTAAAAATGTACCATTTGTTCTATAATGCATTCAGGCTGTTTTTATTGGAATGCTGAAGAAGAAAATGCCTTTTAGGGCACTTTATTAAGATTAGCCAGATTTTTAACTTATCACTTCTTCATTATATTCAATACATATCATACGCAAATATTTTTTTTAATTTTTCTTCTTGCAATAAAATCAAAATTGTAGAGCACCAGCTACAGAGAAAAGGAAACCAAGCTTGATGCCAGGTGATACCGTTATAGCTTTTGTTATTTTACGAGTTTAAAATATGCCGGATATTTTATCACGCTTTCAGGTTGTTTTTATTAGAGCTTTGGAGAACAAAATGCCGTTACATTTTAAACTGATCACGTTTTCCTTACATTTAATACATACCATGCATAAAGAATTCTTTATTAATTTTCTTCTTTCATTAAAGTTATATTTGTAGAACATCAACTTCAGGTAAAAGGAAGTTAAATTTGAAGCCGAGTGCCACCTACCACGTTCTTTTGTTATTTTATACATTAAACATTTGCCATATCTTTGATAATGCTTTGAGGTGGCTTTTTGTTAGAGCTTTGGAGGATAAAGTACCCTTTTAAGAGTCAAAAATTTTAATGAATCGTAATTAGGAATTATAGAGTTTATCTGATATTAATAGGTATTTAGTTTTAAAATAATAAATAAATGCAATCTATAAAGGCTTAGTTCGAAATCTTTCCTTTCCTTATACATGGACTCGAGGACATAATGAGGTAATTCCTTTCATTATCCATTTTTCATGCAATGTATGCAATCCAATTCTATTACTTCACACCAACCATTATTTTATTTTTTTAAATTGTCGCTATGTTGAAATTAAAACAGAAAATTTTCTCACATCCTTCTTACACAATTATGCACAATATTATTAGCATAATAGGCTTTTAGTAAAATCCCTTTCAAAGAAAGCAGTTGCTTATAATAATTGTAGGGAATCATTAATGCTTCATGATTTATAGAACTTCATGAAAGCATGCTTATTGAGAAAATTATTTTAGTATCATCATCGCATTTAAGATTCGTGCGTAATTCTATGCGAAATCCTTTGTAGTTTCTAAGGATAAATAATAATGATCTTAACCATTAGTAGATGGAATTCAGAATAATTAATTTAATACACTTCCCATTATGTGTCTTGAATACGTATTATTAAAATTTCGATTTATATAACTTGAAAGTATAATATACATTCCCATGCTATCGTTCAACATTTATATCATTTTGTGTCGTAAGTTACTATAATCATTTACTCATAATAAATCTCTTAATATAGATAATAAATCCTCTTTAATACTAATTAACCATGTATCGATTATACTATTTTACCATGTCGATTCCATTAAAGAAAGTGCTTTTAGATATATTTTTTTAAATTCCTCTCGTTTATTGATTTAATTCTAAATACATTGCGCAATTCCTATTAAACTTATTTGATGTTTCAGAAATTTTTTAGCCTTCTTTTTGCATTGTAGACAGAGTTTAATGATGAATTCAGGAAGTGTGTACACATGGAAGTTTATCTGCCCGTCTTTGCTTGGTTTTAAACCATTTTGAAAATAATATTTTTTTAAATGTACAAACTGATTTTATCTAAAATGAAACAAGGAACAAAATCCTTTTACAGTTTTAATTAAAATGAG
>JAPMOQ010036552.1:1504962-1527951 GCA_026543055.1 Argiope trifasciata | reverse complement strand
ATATATAGTTATAGTTATTATTATAATAACTATTGTCTATATTCTTTATCAACGTACTTAAGCAAATTTAAACAATTAAAAATGGAGCAAAACATTGGTTTATGCAACTAAGCTAATAAATCTTTCCGTGATATCATGATTTGGTCGCATTTTATTTATTGTTCCAATCTAAAGATTATGACCATCATAAATTACTACTACTATTTATCACAAAGAATATAACTGCAAATACATTAATGAAAATCTACAAATAAAACATAAGTGACTGATTGTATATTAAAGAAAGACTTAATTTTTTAGGAAATACCAAGATTCCAATTTTATGTTTCATTTTCATCTTCAAGATTCCATTGTTTTCGAAATGTATCTTCTGATTTTATTTTACTTTATTTATAGCTGCGCTGAATAATTCCAGCAAATATGAACTTCCCGCTGAAGCTTAAGAATTTGACTGCTCAACTTATGACCAAATATCAAAGCAAATTGTGAAATGATATGCGAAGCGATAAAACTTAGAATTCCCTTCATTTCATCACGGAAGCAAATACATGAATACGAAATAGGCCTAAAATCCCCATTCGATTACTTCCATATCGTCCCCGTTTCCCCAAAGTGAAAACCACAGGAAAAAATCAATATAAAGTGGTGGCGGACTCTCTTGGAAGAACCTTTTTTCGAAACCGTCTGCTTTTATCATCATCAGCATCAGTAACAGTCATCATCATCATCCGAGGCGTACGCGATGCTTTTATTTATGCGTGGAAAATATGTCCCTTATTGTGGAAGTTCCAGGGTGATTTTTTCCACTTTTTTGCTTCTTTTCTTTCCATTCTTTAAAAACATTCTTCTTCCTTCTTTTTTTCCTACTTTTCCCGCATGTCTTTAGGCGTGTATGCCTGATTTTAAGAGTAGGATATTTAGCGCAGAGTTTTCTGCCTCAGGGCTGCGTCAGCCAATATTATTAAAGCGATGAAGATCCAAGTAGGGAAAAGAAAAAAAAAATGAGATTATTATTTTATTTTTTACCCTTTAATTTTTTATTTATTTTTTTCTTATCTTGAAGAATTATATTTTATTTTTTATAACTTAAGTATTTGGTCTTAGTATAAAAAAGGGATTTAATATTCTAATTAGAATTATTTATTACGTCTGCAAATTTTTGCTTAATTGAAACAGAACTTTGTAAATTAATATAATATATATAATCCATATGATTGAAATGAATGGGTGGCTTATGTTATATTGATTTTGGAAATGATTTCCGCTTGCATTTGAATTGCAAAGTTATACTGCTTTGTACTGTGAGCGTGAATTTTATCACATGGGGTGTTTGACTCGGAGTTGTCCTTAAAATAACCGATTTAAATTTCTAGGTCTTGAAACAACCAATTTGTATTTGAGGGTCATTATGTCACTGTGGTGAACTATAGCTCGAAATTTTACTCCGGATGTTGTAGTATATACCACAGTCGTACGAGGTCTTCCGTCAGTAGAGGTGTGTTCCGAAGGCATTTGGCCTTTAAAGGTTGGTAAATGTGGTTGTAAATCTGCAACTGACCCATTGTTGAATCACCCCTATCTGTGGGCGTTGGCCGAGAGCTTTCCGGAAATTGTCGGTAAATGAACATACGTCTAAAGCGGCATTCCTACGACGCGAGGATACACGGATTCTGCCATAAATCAGATCTCCCACCCACTGGGGGACCACACTCCCCCCTAGCCAGGAGGATGCGTTTCCCCTTTCGCCCCTTCTTGGTCCTTTGATGGCCCGTCTACTTACCGACTTCTTGGCGGTAAGTAGACGGATCATCAAAGGGACCACAAAACCGCAAGAGCTGTCAACGGGTGGCACGTGGCTCGTCTGCAGACGGGAATGGGCCGTGGGAATCCCCCTTAAGATTTCTGGAAAACGACAAGAGAGGGGGAAAAAAGCAAACTGTTTCAGTCACACAGGTCATAAGAATGCGGCATTTTCCCTTGAAAATTGCTGTCTACAATTTTATTACTTGAAATCTCAACGATAAATAACCCTTAAGAATTTTATAGCACGTATATAAAACAAACTTTATTTGTAATTTCATATTAGATGTGGCTCTTATACGGAATTTTAATATGTCCACCACTGCCTAGCAAATTTCATTTATACAGCACTTAATTAGCTTGGTGTTAGAATTTATTTTCTGTTAGTGTATATGTTATACCTAGAATAAATCTGTCTTTATATATTATCATTACTTATTCCGCTCATTCTCAGGCGATTCTAATAGAAATTTGAAAAAAAAAAAAAAACATTTAAGAATTATTTCATAGGGAAAAGAAAAACATATGGGGACTTCTAAAAATTTCTTCTTTGTCAGTTTTAAAGAAACAAAAAGACCAAGAATTAATTTGAAATGAAACAGCAAACATTATTTATAATAATTTAAGTAACTGAATGAGTATTTACTAAAATTCTTTAAAAGAATGATCATGTACTTAATGTTCATTTCTGATCTTTAATATTTCAAATATTTTAATTTTTTGATATGCTGTATAAAGGTGTTGCTAAATATAAATACAATATAGAATTATTATCCTTTTTTTGAAAAAACTATTTCATATATAACTCGACACAAATTGTGTCCAATAAAATTATGTATAATATTTCAAAGCAAAAATGACATATATTTTGACATTGTTCCTCTTTTATGCAATACAAAAATAAATGAAATAATCGTTGCTCTAATTTTTGCTTAAATGTTTTTTAAATGATACTTTAAATTAATCTAAAGAGTCAGTGTCCTCTTACGTAGGAAGAATGTGCTCAATATTTTTTGAAGAAAAATTTATTTATTTGAAATTATTTACTTAAGTGTTTTTTTTCTGCGTAAAAGTAGGATTTTTCCCCGATTAATGAAGCCAGACATCAATTCATTCTTTTTTTATTTTTCCACAAATTAAAGCAAGAAATATATTTCTCAGTTTATCCTTATAAATGCAAGATTTTCCTTTAGATGCTTTTAAAAATCTTACCTGACTGGTTAACAATTGAAAATCTAAAATTAACAAGATATAAATAATCCGTATAATAAATTTCAATTATTTATCTTAAAAATCCCATTTATTTAAGATTTTTAAAATCAAAGTTAATTTGGATCTCAACCTCAATGTTTAAAATTATATATCCACTACAATATAGCCTTGTTGTAACTTCAGTGTATATGCTATTAAAAAATAGAAATTGTAATATTTCTTTGTACAGAAAACAATTTAAAAGTATTTAGTTTCTTCAATCTCCAAAAATTAAGTATCAAATTATATAAAAAAATAGAAAAATGTAAAAACTGTATGAATCTGCAAAATAAACTGCCTGTAAACTGGATCTAATCAAACTTTAATTACAAAACAAGCCATGACTAAAAAATCAAATTATCAAAATAAATTCTAAACTCCCATTTCGAAACATAAAATGCTGTTGGAAATGCAACGAATCCTTTGCAGTTTCCAATAAATACATGCAAATTGTCGTTCTGAATACTGCCATAAAAAAACATGGTGAAAATTTTATTTTTGAAAAAAAAAAAAAAAAAAAAAAAAAACCGACTGTTGAGAAAACTAGAATGCCAAGAATGGAGTTGAGTTGTAAAACCACTTTTTTCGGTCATTTCGCAGCCAGCTTTCTAAATGCCTATCGGGGGGATGTCGGAGGAGGTCGAGCGCTTACTGACAAGCTCCCTTCTTTACGACCGGAGAATCAGAATTGGTCTTGACACATGTTGTACCTCAGAGACGCGGCGGAAAAGCGGTCGCAAAAAGTCCGTATTTCACAGGACTGCAACCTGCTAGGACAGAGTAGATATAAACGGATAGGCTAGTAGTTTATTCGGAAAAGAGAAAAGTAGGGGGGATTCCTTCGTTCTTTTTTTCCCCTTATTTTCTTACTTTTGCAAGAAATAAATTGTTTCGAAAAGTTTTGTAAGAAACGAGAGCTTAGTATGTGCCCTGAAATGTAAAAGATGCATGCAAATACCTTCGAGATATGTCAAGTTTACCATGTGTGTGGAAGAAGAATTCAGTTATAACAGACATGAGAATGGGATTTTTTTTTTAAGTATTGATTTTTCTTACGAAGTTTGTGCGCAAGCGAACGTTTTTCATACATTTTAATATCGGTGGTATTAGGTTGTTTCAACTTTTACTGAAGTCATGAATACTTTTATAAAACTAAAAATGTATATTAGGTCGGTTTTTTTAAAAAGTTTTAAATGAGTTTTTAGGGATTTCCAATATTTTTTTTGCAAAACTTCTCCTAAAAGCATTTATTAAAAAATTAATGTGACGTAAACATGCAAACTTCATTTTTATATTTTGCATATATTTATATCACTGACAAGTTGATATTATAGATTCTAAATACTTTTATAGTATGACGAAATATGAATACAGTACCTAATTGAAAGCAGTACGTAATTTTTAAATGATACTTTTGGAAAAAACCAAACAATTGAAGCATTTTTCTTTGTAGTCACTCAGAATAACAATAAGATATTTTGCTAATGTAACGAATCAATACTTATTACTTTTACTTTATGGGATATAATGTTTTATGCAGTGATTTTTCATTCTTACAAACAGTTATTTTATCATTAAATCTGATTTTATTTAAAGACTACATTTTAATATTATTTTTTTTCTTTCTTTTTAGGTAAGTGTTGAATATGGTTCAATTGATTGAATAATATATCTTTAACGGTAAGTGAATGAATGAATCATAATTTTGCATTGAATATCCGCGCAATTAAAAAAGGGCATTGCGGGAAATAATATTAATACTCATTATTTTAAATATATGATATTTAAAGTGCATTATTTCTCTGAAATATTTACTTTTGGCACTAAGCTATTCATCTAAATATAGTGTTAAAATAATTTTAAATATATTTAATCGAAGCAGGGCTAATAGAAATATTTAATTGAAAATACTCTGAATGGAATGAAGTCGTAAAATTCAACAATGTTTTTACAGAAAGACATTGTTATAATGAAAGACCGATTATCTAATAGAAAATGGATTATTGCATTAACAACATCATTATATAATGAAATTAGGTTAAAATAATTTTGTAAATAGAAATTGAAACAAAATTCCATTATATGTGTTAAATATTTCACTTTAAATTAATAAGGCCTTAAGGCATTAATAACGCATATTAAAAATGTATACATTTAGTATAAGGGTTTAAGTAAAATATATCGATACATTTTTTATCACATAGATATAAGATTTAAATATGACCATTTTATGACAAGAGATGTTTTGCTTCTATACCTAGGATGATAAAAAAAATGCTTAACGCAAAAGGAACAGTTCAAATTTTTGACAATCTGATATTTTGGAGAGAAAGAAGCCCTAAATATTATTTAATAAAAAATAACTGAAGTAATTACTTTTATATTTTAATCTCAATTTTTAGTTCAAAATTTCTACTTGCTGAACTATATCACATGCTAAATATCTCCTGTAAAATATAAGAATGTTGCTGAAAGAACAAAAGAAAATAACAGAAAACAGAAAATAAAACCCAAATAACTGAAAAATAAAAATAGTATTAAAATTTAAAATCAAAATAACACAAGATTGTAAAACAGCTTTAAATAATATGAAGAAGTAAATGATTTGTCAATTTTTATGAAAGTCAAATACAGCATTAGATAACGAATTTTAGGAACCTTTGAGTTCCGTTTTTCATCCTATCTTCTTCTCTAAAGTACTCTACATTTGAACAATAAAATATTTATTCTAATTTCATTCATATTTATTTGAAATGATTAAAATATATTTGCAATTGTAAAAGAAAAAAAAATTAATCAAATTGAATTGTGATTCATAGTGAAAATAATACAAAATACTGCAGCATGGCTTTGGCATATTTTTCATATTATTATTTGAATTATAAATCAGTATTCTATGATTTTATCAGTCTACAGAATCTAATTAATTTATTTTCTGTTGAGATTGCGAAATATTCACATTTCTCAAAATGTTCATATCAAATAACACTAACTATATTTTTATAAATTCCTAGTTGAAGAAACTTAAAAGTTGTTTTCGACTGTTCACTTATATTAAATTTAATATAAATGCAATAAAAATATTCCGGTTATAATAAGGGCATAAAACATGTTGAAGGAATTGTTGAAACTATCTCAGTGAGTTTGAAAGTTTAATTTGAATTTTATCAATCTAGAATTATTTTGCTAAATTCATAAAAAAATCGTTCAACAGATGCAGTAATTCTTCATTTAAAAAGGCTAAGGAGTAAGATTTAAGAAGTAAATTGTTTCATATTTGATAAGAAAGTAATTAATTCCGAAATATTTCCTTAGTGAACTAATAATATTAAATATAAAGTATTTTGTCGAATGTTATGGGAGTATTGTGGTGATTTTTTACATGAAGTTTCTGTGTTGTACAGTTTTTATAAGCCGCAACGCCTTTTTTCATTTAGCTTGCTGACTGATGAATAATCATTGTGGATTTTGTTCAACATGAATAATATTTTACGACACTAAAATAATAAAAATATTTAGAATTCTGTAAAGGTTAAGGATAGTAAACTTCTGTATGTGTTTGTACGACAAATTTGATCACTATTGATTATTATGAAATCAGACCCAATATAGCTTTCGACTACCTTTAAAACGGTTTGAATTTGTTAGGAAATTGTACTTCAGGGTCCATACCTGATCACGCTGCTCAATAAACATTTATAAAATTCAAATTAAAGCCTTCCTGTATGAAACGATATTATTTTCTGTAAATAAGAGAATCGTATACATTTATAAAATTTTGAATTATCTGCTAAAAAATATACGAAGATTAAAAGTGACTATGAAGTTCACATCGAATTGTAAATTTGGATATTCTATAAGAATGTACAATATTAGTAAGATATTTGTAAATCTATACTTATAATAAAGCTCAATGTGTGTGTGTGTGTGCGTGTGTGTGTGTGTGTGTTGGCGCTCTACAGGCCAGACCGTTGGACCTACAGCTACCAAATTTGGTACATGTATACCTTGGAGATCCGGAATGTGCACCTCGGAGCCCTTTTTTCGAATTTTTAATTAGAATTTGAATTAATTAAAATTTAAGCGAAATTTCGACGTTTTTCCGCTATAACTTCCGAAAATATTATTGCACAAACATGATTTTTATATCAATTTAAAGATAAAAAAATTAGCTTTCTAATGGTATCAGTTTTTTTAATTTATAATGTAAAGTTCTATTTTTAATGAATTTTTAAAGAAATATTTTAACCATGTTTTTATCACGCGACTGGATAAAATAAAAGAATGCCGGAAGTTCAAATAAAAAAATATCATCGCATAATAAATCTACAGAAATGCAACTTTCAGCACGTGACTGGATAAAATAAAAGAAATATAAAATGTGATATTTTCTTTGAAAAATAAATGCAAAGCAAAGGTTTCTACAATCGTTTGCAATATGTATACCATTAACTCAATAAATCTTCTTCATTTACGGTAAACTTGATTGAATTTTGACAGGATATGCATTGAAATCCCGACTTAATGGCATATTTATGTTATCGTTTGCAATATCTGTATCATTAATTTAATACTTTTTTTCCCTTTCTCGCTTTCTTTAAAAAAACATATTTAATATTTTGGCAACATCATCGAAATTTTTTTTAATATTTTGGAAGCATAACCGATGGTTAAAACTGACGGATTTATAAAATTAAAGAATATTACTAGGAAAAGGTGTACTTTTAAAACTTTCCGTCCGTCATCTTAAAGAAAATACTAATTTCAGGTCAATCAATGCCCGGAATTACTTCAAGGCTAATGAATATGTGATTTAATTGAAAATTTTAGAACGCTTTACTCATGGCGAACCAGCTGGTCGCCAAAGGCGGCTAGTACCTTAATAAAAGAGATAGATAGAAATAGTGGATTGAATGGAATAGTAAATACTCAACTTCTAATTTTGAAGCCGCCTAAGGATGTTTCTGAATGGACTTCATAAATTTTGATAGTGATCAAAAAGCAAGGAAGACACCAGAGCCTCTCACGTCTTTCCTCACCTTCGTACTACATCAAAAAGTGGATGTTTGGTTAATTTAGTAATTTAGATTTTGCATACACTGCGGTTCCACATACACTAAGGACATTTTGTTTAGTTAGGTTTCTAGAGTGAAACCTTTTGTCCCCCAAACTCTTACAAATAAATCTCTGAAAAGTCTAGCTGGATTGATTGGAGTTTAGAAATTGTGAAATCATAGATGACTCCCATTGATTAACGAACCGAAATATTGCAGAATTCCTATCATCGTGACAAGAATCAATCTTTTACAGCGTCCTTGAGTTCGCCTTTGAGTCAAAGCGCTTCTCTTTCAGATGTTTTTTAAGGAGGCCAAACACATGAAAATTGCATCTCGACATGTCGTGGCTGTAGGGTGGATGCTTGAGCTATTTCAACTTTAACTTGGAGAGTTCCGCGATTGTGACCTAGGAAAAGTGTGGATGCGTGTTGTCATGGAACTGAGCCCCCTAGTCTGTGAGCAGCCCCGGTCCTGCTTGATGAACCTGCGTAGTCTTCGGATATAGTATTGTCTCATAGTATTTTACGGAGTTTATGGTTCTCCTGTGTTTGAAGAATTCAAAAAGTAGCGTCAATTGGACAGCGTGGTTTGTAAGAATCTCTGCTCTCTTTCCTACGCATGCAGGCTCCCACCGACGTTTATCGTGAGTTTATCACCTTGCATGACGATTGTTTTTAGTTTGTCTCTTAAATTATATTGTTATAATGGTACAATGTAATTAACCCATAACTAGAGACAAGAATTTCCTCACGGCCAGTGGAGTCAAAATGACTCCACTGTTCATTTTCTTTTCTGTCTTTCGTAAACAGCATTGAGATTTGTTTTGGAAATACAATCTCAATAGAAAATCAAGTAGTCAAGAAAAATAGTAAAAATATTAAATGCCTTAGCGTGTTATAAGAAAAATCTTAATAATCTTTAAATGAGCAATTACATCATTTATGTATTACGAAATTATACTAATGTTAATGACTTTAGAATTTAACAAACAAGAATGAAGAATACAATATTTTAAAATATTCTTTTAAGAATATCTATTTATTTTTGTATAATTCAAATTAAAAGCAGTTTCAGAGACATGGAGTCAATGATTTCATAGATAACAATTAAAACTTTGAGAGATAACAACTCGGTTACACGCACGTGTTCATATTTTTACCAAAATACTACCGAAAAAATATAATGAAGGTAATGATGTGATTATTGTATTCAAGGGAAGAAAACCACGTTATAATCAGAATTGATAAACAAAGCTGAATCCGTTTGACTGCTGTTTCTACTTACGAATTAATTTTTCGAGGTTTTAAGACATGGCTAACTTGCCCACCAATTCGTTTTCATGCAAACCTATAAGTGGTAGAATTCAACAGAAAATAATTGATAACCCCTTACAAATCATGTTTTTGTACAAATTTAAATTGTAGGAAAACGATAAACTTCCGCAATGATAATGTTAAAAATTCTAAAATTTTCCTTTTAGAATTGATGGTTTTAAAATCTGTCCTTAATCTTAAAAATCAAATTAAATCCTCAAAAAGTTAGGATTTATTTGTTGGATGAATTCAAACCTGATTCTTTTGGAATTTCTAATGCAACGAAATAAAAAATGTCATTACTGGACAATCTCTAAAAAATGTTTCAGAGCATTGCAGTTTGAAACAAATTCAATCCAAGAAATCAACCTCGTATTTATTTCACGACATTTTACACAAATAAAATAAAGCGTAATATAAAGAACAGAAAGAGAGGGAAAGGAAAGAAACCGTCTTTCATTCGTACAAAAAAGAATTGCATCGCATTTCAGAAAAATAATGTGTACAAAAACAATGCAAAAACTAATGAATTTGCTCTCGGATTTGAAAAATTTACTGTGTTATTATGACTGCGCGCAATTTAATTCGATATCATCCGTTGCTGATTGTGAAGTTGTTCGTTTATGTGTTTTCCTAGCAAATTAGAACATATTTTTGAAGGAGAAACAATACTTGTGGAATATACATCTTAAATAAATGAAATAATACAATGCATAAGATATGAATAAGATCTTTATATCTTTTTCTTAATCTAAGAAAATAAATATATTAAAACAAATGTTTAAATGGGTTGCGATATGTACATTTATGTCAGATAATGAAAATGACTATGCTATGCATTTCTAGATCAATATTTTTTAGGGTGTTTTGTAGATAAGATAAGATTTTTCTTGGAATACTTCCCATTTATTCAAGTGCTTAAGATATAGTTCTTTAAGATGTACAAAACAAATTTCGATGTGATACATTTTATTATTTAATATTAATGTACGAAGAAAATTTTATACAAAATATGATTTTAATTTATTGTATTATGTGACATGATATCTATGGGGAGAAAACGACTATAATAAGTGGTCATTTTTTTATTTTAGCAAAATTCCATGTTTCAGGATATTTGTTTTTCCTCAAAATCACAGAATAATTATTTATGCTTAATATTAATTTTTCAATGATATTTTTTCTGCTATTTATACTCGTCCCGTATTGTTTTCCCGAATTCAAAACTAATGATTCAAATTTAATATTCAATATTTTTAGGCGAAAATCTGTCTATTATTTGTACTCAAAAGATTTAGTTTTTCATCCTCTATTCTATCTGAAGAATACTATCATTATTTATAAGGCTTCGACATTTTGCTTTTATTAAAAAAATATTCCTTATAGTAATGTAATAGAGACTGGTCATTATAGAGCAAGGATACCTTAAAAATTAATGCAAAAAGGAAAACAAAAACATTCGGATCGATTGGATAATGTAAATTATTCTAACGATAATTATTATAAATCGATACTTTCTCAAAATTCATGACTTTCTTGTTATTAAATTTGAGAGCATTATCTTTTAAAATTTCTTTATATTAATTTCACAGAAAATTCCTTGTTTTCAAATTTTAATCTAATGTCTTATTTCATAAACGTACAAATAAGCAGCGTAGAAACAGTTTTTTTTTCAAAATGGTATACAAAATCATTTTTAGTAAAAAATGGACAGCTCGTGAATTTTTCCAGCTAATTAATTTATTAAAATTTATGGTAGTATTTTAATATTCTCTCAAAAAAGTTAAAAATGGCTGAGTTACATGTCTAACTGCAATTGAAACTTCTATTTTAACTTCTTTTTTGTGTAAAAGTAAGAGCACAATTTCAATTTTTAAGAAGCATCTTATTTCTAATAATTGGATTAATTGAATATGGTATAAAATAGGTCATAAAAGTTTTTCGATTCTTCATGAAATTTCTTTCGCTTCTAGTAACAAAGGACCATCTCATGGATTATGAAAAACTCTACGAGATTATCAAATAAATAATGCAAGGAATAATATAATAATATTTAATTATTAAAATAATAATTTATTAAACAATTTAACATATTAAATAAATATATTAAAATGTATATTTCTAAAATTGAAATAAAGGAATATTATTTATAAAAAGTACAACTGGGCAGAAAGAAATATTCTTGCAGAATATTAGCTTAAAGAGTGTACAAAATCTTTTATGAACTTGATTAAAAAGGAATTTTTAACGTGCAGGAAAATGTATTGATATAAACAGTATCTGAAGTCCAATCTTTCAATATTTTCTGACAAGTACGTGTATAAAATAAAGTGTTCTTAAATGTGTTTAAGAATAAAAATAGAAATATATATTATTTAAAAAACTTTAAAAAAATTAAACAGAAACCTTTATTCTTTCATGATTGGATATTCTTAAATTGGTGGGATAAATAATTCTTATTTATAATTCGAGGGAAATGAAACAAGATTTTACCGTACTTTATGTGGCTGATGCTTGACAAGCTTATAAAGTTTCTGTAAAAGATTTGATAAAAGCTATTCCCCCATGCCTTATTACCACCGCATGCGCACATACATTTAATTTAAAAATAAATGAATCTATATATTCCTTTGCATAATGTATATTTCTTTTATTTCAACTTTTATGTATCTCTTAAAAAAATCATGAAAATGTTTCTGCAGTGCTCTGGTTTCAAAATTACCTTATAAAAATATAAGAATGTACAGAGACAGTAAATTTAATTTCAATTGTAAATTCCTATGATAATTATACATTATAAATTTTGTAATGTATAATTATAACTGTGATAAATATATATTAAAAATTTAGTATTGTTGCATCACTACTGATTTTTCCACTGCATTTTATCTTTATCTAATTGGAATCTAATCGGTAAAGTAGTTTCATTCATAAAATACTTCCTAGAAATCAAATGAAAATTCTGCAGTCAGTGCAAAACGATGTTCTACTCATAGATTATTCCAGTATGGCATGGTTACTTATTAATCAGACTATATATAAAGGCATATATTTGAGATTTTATTTCTTCTTTCATCCAAAATACTTGAGAAGAAAAACTGCGAGCAATAATTAAATGCTTAACAACGACTGATTAAAAAAATTCTAAAGTAAAATTATTAAAAAAGATTCTGAATAATTTTTTTAACAAACTCTCTTTAAGTTAATTGTAGTTATAGCAAATTAAACTTTTCATTGCCTCTGGAAATACTGATAGTGACACTCTCGAAAGATAATAAAGATCTTTCACAAAAATGAAACAATGTCTTGATCAAAATTTTCAATAAAAATGCATAAATTAGATAAAAACTTTTAGAATAGAAGCCTTAATATGCACTTAATCTATTAGCAAAATAACATGGGGAGAAGCGTAACTTGATGCATATGCAACGTCAATTTTGTCAAAAAAAAACTTTTTTTTTGTATCAATTTCGTTATTATATTTTTCACTATTTTTTAAGAGTCATTCCATAAATAAAAAAAAGAAACTAATTTTGTTTTTATGGATGCTTAGTCATTTATTTAATTGATCTTAGACTGACATTAATTTCAGTTTAGAGCCTTGAGATATTCTTAAACATTTAAAATTATTAATATTTTTTATTAAAACTTCTGTTTAATTTTTCATTACAACTATTTCTATATTTACGATAAATCCTTTTTCTCTTTGTTATTTTTCTTTGCATAACTTTTTTATTATTTTTTTGCTTAATAATTAACCTTAATTTCTAGAATTAATATCCTATTGCAGTTTTTCTTAAACAGGTAATTGTTTTATGATTCATATCTTATAATAAACATGATTCATTTAGAAATTATTTTCATGCTTGAAAAATATAAAGAATACATAACGTGAAAGATCACAAGAAAACTTACAGATATAAATTTTCGAAAACATAGATATATTTCAAAATGAGATTAATCATGAATTTGAAAAACACTTCAGAGTGGAGTTTTCAAGTATTTATGAAGTATTTTAAATTACACAAAAAAATTATGAAATAAGAAAGTTACTGAATATTTTCAGGTCTTTTTTAATGCTAATTTAAATGAAATAGCAAGAATATTTACATTGCTCTTTATTCACGTTATAAAATGAAATACGGGATTACAATCTGCATATTCATTCACAATAAAAAAAAAGAAATGCGTGAAAATTTCCAATACACCTTTTTCGAAAAATAAAATTGAATGTATCAAATCCCATGAAAGAAAACATTTAAGCTATACTTGAAATAACTATTTCGTCCCATAAATCGTTACTTTATGAATCAATATTTCTAGTTTGATCCATTGAAAATTTTAGTGCCAGATTCTGAAGTCTAAATATGTTAAAAAGAAAAATGACAACAACAACAAATAGCTTTTTTTTCACGTACATGAATAGAACAAAATCCGATTCTGCAAGGGATGAGTCAAAAACCACACGCAACCATGTCCATTACGACTGTGAAATGAACACACGAAAGAGAAGAACTACAAAAAATTCCAAATCCATAAAGAGTACACTTTTTGTGAGGATAAAAGAAAAGCAAACTACATGTAGTTTGGTTTCCCAGCACTGAGTGGCAATATTAAATGAAAAAAAAATGTAGAGAAGGAGTTAGGGTTGCGTGTCTAACGTGATTTATCCAAGATTCAGAGAAAGAACGAACAACTCACTTTGAAGGAAGATCAGATCTTGTTTTATTTGTAAAAAAATATATACAAAGAAAGAAACACTGAATGAAAAAAAAGGAGAACACTCGTTTCAGATATTATGACGTTTGCACAGAAAGATTTTTTAGAGCGTGATAAACAAAGGAGTTTTTAAAGCTGCCAGTTTCACATTTTATATGTATTTTTCCTTATATTTCTTTCAGTAAATATAAACAAAATATAATACATTTTTTTCCTTGCGTCCATTATTTTTTTCTTCTTTCTGCTCATGACTTTTCGTCTGTTTACAGAATTTGCTAAAGCCTCTTACAATGTTTTATGCTTTTGGCAAAGCCGTCCTTTCCCTCTAACATGTAGGCATAAACAACATATATTTTCATACTTTTAGGACTTCTAATCTCTCTGCTGCAGCAGGCATTTAATGGGTATTTGGCATTTTGATGTTCGATTTTAAAGTTGTATTCGATGTTAAAATTCATATTTAGTTTTTTGATCCTCAGAATGTATTTATGGGAAACATCTTAAAACTTAGTTCCGGTATAATATTTCTTCCTTTAATAAGTTTTGTCAACTGGAATCAAGTATAAAATGAGGATACTTAAAGTTTTCTGATGGATTGAAAGCCAGTAACAAATATTTAAAGTCTTCCAAAAATAGGTTTCTGTAATCCCTTGTTTACTGTTTACAAATACCAATGAACTCGAATTTTCATTCTCTCTTCTATTTTTACTTCATTTTTATTTTTTAGTGGGGAAATATCAAGCAAAGAGGAATAATAACACTTCTTATTATAAGCCATACAGATGCTCTATACTATACTTAATAGTTTGCGAACACATAGAATTAGCACTTCTGTCTTTGGCCTAGTTTTTTCGAACATTTGTTTCGTATCCTGACGGTTTCTAGATATGTCAACGATTGTCTCCTACCCACCATGTTTGGAAGATATTATCTGTAACTATGATTTTCTGAAATTTACTGTCTATTTTCTCCGCAATAAAATTCACAACAGCGTCCAGATATTTTTCATTACGCAATATCATACATAATGATATTACAAATTTTTATCTCATATCTTCTAATGTGCTGGCTTCCTGGTATAGGAGTAGCGCGTCTTTCCCGTGATTTGGGGGGTGAAAGGTTCAAATCCCGATTTGGGCATCATTATTGTTCTGCGTTTTATCTATGAGATGTACAAATGTATCCCCTTATGAAAAAGGGTTTTGCACGTCAATGCGACGCATAAAGCAACAATGTCGCACTCTTGGTCATAGTAGGTGCTATTGAAAAAACAAGTGACGCCCACTCGGCTTAAATCACTGACAGATAACTATCAGGGGACTTGTACAGTGCCATAAGTCATAACACAAGATGTCTTTCATGGTTAAACATTTTCCTCTAACATTTGTTTTTAAGAAATATCGCAATATTAAAAAAATTTACAGCCTCCTGAGCCTCGACTAATTCACTTCCTTCCATTCATAACTAAGTAATATATTATGCAGTTTATGTAGTTGATACCATATCATTGAACCACTGTTGTCCTATAACTTTACATAATTTACTCTAAAATAATTTTTGAAAATGTGTATCCTTTAAACAGACATATTTCTTTTTAATTTAATTTTGTGTGCTATGCAACAATAAGGAAAATATAGTGAAGGACGGCGTGGAAATTACACGTTGTTCTTGATTCCAATGAATTTATCAAATAAATTTTGAGAATGCTTAATTTGTTATTTTACATTTCTGGCAATATCTAAGCTTAGCAAATTAGAAATAATTATTGGAATCACTATTTTTATGTAATTATTAGTATAGGTAAGACTAAGGCAACTAAGGTGGGTAGACAATAGTTTTCATTTAATGAAATGCTCATAGCTTGAAATTAAAATACTTGAGAAAGAATATGAATCAAAATAAAAGATGATTTAATTGATAACTTTTGCTCGTGTGAATTATATAGTTTCTATTCTAATATTAATTTTCCAATACCAAACTGATATATAAAAAATACATCTATGACAGAACCACTTTTATTAATAATGAAAAAAGAAAGAAATAATGAAGAAAGAAAAGCAACGCAAAATTATTTTTTAAAACTCTGCATCAAAGTTCATGGAAAACTGAGTTATAACAAATTAAATCTAAATGCCAAACAGATATATTTAATTTTGTAAATAACACATTCATACTATTCGATTGCCAATACCTCTCTATTTGGCATTTTTTTTTCTTTCTCAGTAGTTGAGAATACTTTTTTTATTTCAGACATCCCATTTTTGGTGCAGACTAAGTTCGGATACTGATTTAAAAAAATGACACATAAGCCTTTTTTAATGCACCAGGAAACTAAAACATAATTGAAAGACCACTATTAGAAGAAAAAAATAAACTCATTGCCATTGGTTTTTGAAAAAATACTGCTGATTTAATTAAAATTTAGCAAAATTTTAAATGTAAGGAAGAACAGAATGAGTTAAAAAGTATGGAAAATATTTAATTTTTTAATTACCTACATATATAAAGCTATATAAAGCTTGAACTACTTAAAATTAATATACCACAAAATACGAATTATTTTAATAAAAAAAATTATAAGTATACGAAGTTGCCGTTAATAATTTTTTATAAAAAATTGTTTGCGTTTTGAATTTAAAAATATATCGAAATAGAGCTATCTTAAAATCTGCTGTCCATCATATCCCCAAAATTTTTAGATACATGCTAGTCAAATTTCATTAAATTTTATTGCATTGATTTTCGGATATGTTTTTCATAAATCAACCACAGCAAAATAATCATTCTTCAGAAAATGCAGTTTTGTGCTTATAAATTAGTTCATTTAAATTCTCTGGAAACAAATGTAGTTTTCACGCTTTATTTAACAGATATACTAAAAATAAGCAAACGACGGCTAGGTAGATAGAGAGTTGATATAAAAATATCAAATAATTTTTTGGAGAATTTCACAGTAAAAACAAAATAAAAATTTCATTTTCACTTAATAATACCATAGCTCCGTTTCACTTCTAATAGCTATGTATTATTAAAAATACTATGTCTATCATTCTATCTTATCTAAGTTGAAAAAAAGTGCGTGTTAGAATCTAAAAAGTTTTTATTTTATTACCAAATCATAAAAAATATTTCAAAATTGTCCGGAAAAAGCCTTTTTATAACCTAAATGGATACCTTAAAGTTCATTTTTTTATATAAATGATATTAGGAATGAATAATTTATTTTTATGAATATTTTAAAGGGTGAAGAATCCTACATTGTAGAAAAGAATTCAATAGAAAGAACAAAAATTTTTAAAAAATAGTGCAATAAAAATTAAATAATATTATATTAAAAGACTATACGAAAAGTGTTGCTCAATTCATTTAATCCGTTCCATGTTATTTCAAATTCACAGATAATTTCTATTCAAAATAAAACATTTTCAAAAATTTTATTCAATTCGGTTTGGTACAAAAAAATACCATTATCGGAAAACTTATTCCACAATCTCATAGCGAAAAAACCATTCAATATGATGCAACCAGTTTATTTCGAACCGATATCTGTGTCGTTTATCTTTAAACATTAAACATCAGCAAAATGATACGCGAGTTTATTTAGCGTTTGTGAACAATAACGATCGTGAGTTACAGATAAGGTTGGATGAACGAAGAAGTTGATTGATCACCACTGATAACTTCTCTAACGAATAAGAGAATGATGTTTAAATTAGCGTAATTTCAGCTAATAACTCCTTGTTTAATGGTGACTTGTTAAACGGGTTCACTCTAATTAGTCTTAATGCATCTTACCAAGCGAAATTTGAAATTAAATGTAACGTTCAGGACTCATTTACTAATATTTTTCTAGTTGGGACACATTTTTTAAAAAATTCTATCAATTTTAGTGATTTCTATTAAGTAAAAGTTATTTAAGATTTGAAAATTATATCTTTTCAAGTACACAAAAAACAAATGGGCTGCCATCTGCTAGTTCTTAATTGAAACTTAAATTCATGTTTGCTTGAGATATTGCTCATCAACTGTCAATTATAATTATTTATGGAAATTCCTTACATGTTTGATGTTTTAATGCTATTATTATAATGATTAATAATTAATTTACTACATTGATTGTAACTAATTATATTGTTACTAATTATCTTTTTAATAACATCCTATTTAAATTTACATGTTTTGATGCGTATGTATGCATGTAATATTAGACTGTCGCAAAAGTTATTTTTTCTCATCTCGCTAATAAAGGCCTTATCTGGATGTGCTTGTGCAAACGTACAGGTTTATTTATTGGCTGTCTTTGTCAACTCTTTCAGTCATACCAAAGCTCTACTATCCCCCCACCCCCCAAGCTGGGAAAGCATTCTAAAACTTATTTTGTTCATTTGATGGGGTTGGAAAGATGTAATTTCCTACGAGATCCTTCCTCAAAGTGACACAATAAATTCTACGAATTATTCTCACCAGATGGATCAATTGAAAGCTACCATAGCAGAATGACGGTCAGAATTAATTAACCGACCGGGCATTGTTTTTCATCTTGACGATGCGAGACCATATGCGCATTAGTCGTAAGAGAGAAGTTCGTACAGTTTTATTGGGATGGATAGATCTGATGAGTATGCTGGATACCGTATCCAGTATACTCACCAGATCTCGCCCCATCTGATTATTACTTCCTTATCCTTAAAAATTTCTCTCCATGAAAATCATTTTAAATCGATCAGCGAAATATAATCCCATCTTGATTCTTATTTCTTGTCAAAAACAGAATAATTTTGGAAAGCAAGCATAATGAGGCTTCTTGAGACTAACTAGACTTAAGTAACTAGTGAACCGAATATTGTGGACTAGGTTCTTCACTGAAAACCCAATGCTGGCCATTATGTTAACTTACAAAACAGAGAGTTTGAGTTCTTAACCAGCAATTACGAGACAGAAAAATAAATTATTGTGAAAAGCCAGATGGTTATTTTATTAAAATTAATAACTTGCAATTATGTTTCCAATAGAAGAGCTATTAACTGATGAGAAAGATTTTAGAATCTCGGCTTCAGATAAATCGTAGAGCAGTGACATGAATTCACTTTCCCGAATACCGACATGGAATCCGCTGTCGTACCACAAATACATTCACATTAATAAAGCGTAGTTGAATTGGATAATGCAATATCAGCTCAAATGTTATCAATTAGTAACTGATCAAAATTACGAAATTTTCCTAGATATTTCAAGAAGAAGGATCTTTAAAATATAATGTTAATATAAAATCAAATCTATATTTAATCAAATCCTAAATTTGAAAAAAATGTCTAAATGCGTCTGCTCTAAAAATAAATAGCTGTTTTTGGTACCAATTTGTTGAAATTTATCTGAAATATATTGTTTGTTTAAATTTATGTATTAACCGTTTGGAAGAACTCAACAATAAATTGTGTAAGTTATGCATAGTGCACTTTGTCTTCTTACAGTGTTTTTGTTTGTGCACTGAAGTAGCGAGTGAAATAAAGATCTTTATGTAAAAGGGCACATAACTTTTATTGTTTAAAAAATTTATAACTTTTAATAGATTAAAGAACTTTGAAGAAATTGTGCCTTATATTTAGAAGATTCGTTCGTTCAAAAATATTAGCACTCACATTGCTTGATTTTACTGCTATAAAACGTGTTTAGATTTTGATTTGTTCTGAAATGTTGTACGTTGAAAATTTTTTTAAAAGTCAGTGGAAATGGCAACAGATAGATATGGTAATAGTTTATTCTACTATTAATTTTGGATATAGTGATAGTTTAAAGAATACGCTCTGCTGAAAACTAGAATAAAATAAGCAACGTTGATATTTATCTTGATATATATCAGAATGCATAAAAATATCGCTAGAGATACGAATTTTTACCAATTTTATTCAAACAGGTAAATTTTAAGATTTTAATATTTTTCAACACTTGCTAGATAACATTAACCTTAGTTTGAAAAATAAAATGAAACTATTATTTTAATGTAGAAAATGATTTCTTGGAAAATTAAGTAATTTATAGGTATTTGGATGTACACCGAAATTTAAATATAAAAAATATATACAAAAACATGTTCAATGTCAATAATTTTTGGCACACACAAATAATACTTTAATTTAAAAATGGATACCTATATGCAATTATGGAATAAAGTGTTTTCTGAACTGTTTTCTCAGAAAAGGTGCAAAGAAACATCATTAAAAAGTAAAATTTATCCGCTATTTCTTTCTATTTTGTGTTTAAGTTGCGATTTTTATCATTAATAGATGAGACTTATTCTAAAAAAAATATGATATTTAATGTTTCACACATAATTTGAAATATTATTCATGTCTATATTGTTACGAATCGGTAGTTCTGCTTCTTCACATAATTAATCTCATAAGAAAGAAGAAAATCTTAATGGATAATTTAATGGATGACGAATGAGTGACTGGACAATGAGTTCGGTCGTAACCACTAGTTGGCGACATAAATAATGAATTTGGGAAATTTGGCGAAGGGAACATAAAAATGTATGAGATATATCTATTAAGAGCCGAATTTTACAAGGTCTGTCGGGAATATATATCAAAGGTAAAGCTAAAACTAATCAAAGCAATTCTCACGTAGGATTGTGATCATAGAATATATTATTAGAAATGTAACGTGTCATACTATTATTTAATTGGTGATTAATTGCTCGCTTATATGTTAATGATTTCAACAACTGCCTTCCATTTATGTTGTGTTTTGCTATCTGCTTTTTATACTTTTTTGTGGGGTAAAAAAGTTATTATATGTTATCTTTTTTATTTAATTATTCGTAAAACTCTGATTATGATGCTTCAAATGTGATTTCCACTATTGAAGAATTTTCTATCTTTTCTGGAGGTATTATTCTAGAATTGAATGCATCCTTTATAAATTTGCTAAATATAAAATCCATGTTTTTATATTACATAATATAAAAACTGTTTACTTTAGAAGTATAGAATACTTTGTCGGAAACAATATCCTATATTATTTTTTCTAATAAATAATCTTCTGGAAATCCCAATGCAAATCTCATGTGATGATATATGTAAGCAATTTTATCTTTTTAAAAATAGATAACTGAATAATTCTGAAATATCCTGTAAAAGCTTCCTTCTTAGTAATAAAATATGGATCCTCATATTTTCGTTGAAAAAATATCTTTTCAAGATGCAAAGTTTATCCTTCAGCTAAAAGGTGAAGAATGAAAAAATATGAAAAAAAGGAATACAATATAGAAAATCAGCTCAGGATCTAAGGCGAATAAACAAAATATCTACAAAAAATTTTCTGAAAATTTTTAATGTAATTTTAACAATATTTAGGTTTTTAAGAACACATTATAGTAACTAATTATAAATATTGGTGGAAAATCTTTTTGATATTACCTAAGACGCTATCACGAACTAGTTGTCAAAAGTCATTTTGATTTTAGTTCTTGATTGACGTAAAATGTAACCAATCCAAGAAATAAGTTCTGACATATGGATATCGAACAATATTGAAATTTTTGTAAAACTTTTTTCTAAATCTATTGTAATGAACACACTATCGCAAATAACAGCTTCTGGTTCAAATTAACTTTATCTTTCAAAATATGATAATCCATTCTTTTTTAAATATAAAAGTAGCTTTACAAATTCCAAATATTTGCAAAAAAAGTTTGAGAGGTTTTATTTTGCATCAGTAAGATATTTGATAAAATATTAAATTTTAATTTCCACTTAATTTTTCCAAACATATACATAGTTAAAATGGCACAATTCAATGAGAAGCATCCATTTTAGCTGATTAATTGGAGTAAATGTACACGCAGTTAAAATGATACAATACAACGAGAAATTATCATTTTAGCTGATTAAAAGGAATAAATATACACAAAATGATGCAATTCAATGACAAGTGCTGATTTTAGCCGATTAATAGGAGTAAATATACACAGAGTTAAAATAATACTATTCAATGAGAAATGCTCATTTTAACCGATTAATAGAAGTATTGCATTCTGTAAAAATAAAAATGGAAAAAAAAATCATTCATACTTCTGCCTTAAGAAATCAGTTTTCAAATGCCTTACATTCAAACTATGCATTATTAAATATTGGTTTTGAAACAGCATTTTTAAGAAATAAATTTTGATATCTTTACCTTTTGTGACTCTTAGCTTTCATCTGGAATATCATTTATAATTTTCAATTCAATATATCTCATGCTGCAATTAAAGGTATTACGCTGGGTGCTAATTTAATTTAAATTGAAGTGCAGACATTTCTATTTTATTCCCTTGTAAATTATGGGTTCTTTTTTATATAAAAAAGGGGCATTTTGTATTTTAAAGGCTCCGTTGCTGCAGGGTTTAATTAAAAATTCTTCTTGAACGAAAGCAGTTTTTACAGCCTTAATGTGAAGACAAGGTTTGAAAGATTCGATCAGAAGACAAAGAGGAAAAAATGAAATGTAAGAATTTGGAAATACTCGTTTAAAGTCGAAATTTTTTTATGAAAAAGGAGAAGCAAGAGAATTTAGCTAAAATCTGTAAAACAATTACGAGTCAGAAAAAGTTTAAATATATGTATAAGAGTATGATAAATTAACAACAATTAGTGTAACTTGAAATATTTTTATTTATGGATTTCAAGTACAACGAAGAAAAACATTTGCATTGATTAAACATTCAAACTAAATACGTAATAATTCTCAGATTTTTTTTATCCAAAAGAAAGTAAAAAAAATTTTTACATTAATTTTTATTTTTTCTAGAAATCACAGACTTAAAAAAATGAAAATAAAATAAAAATTGAATTGATATATATATA